>JAUEKU010169767.1:0-11309 GCA_032274805.1 Gypsophila paniculata
TAAGCAACCCGTCATAGCTCATCATACGTAACTGTTTTAGCTACTTTAACTTTGTGCTCACTCGCAGTAGACCATACGAATTCACAGACAGGCCTGCAAATTCCACGACGCCCTTTATGATAGTATGAAACGTGGCAAACACTAACTACGGAGTACTTAATTAATCTCTACTCCCTTTGCTTAACTACAAGCGGAATAAAGCATCACCCAAGTGGCTCATAGGTCTATATCCAAAGCCAGGTAAGGGGTCATATGAACACAACTAACTTCACCCTCAAGTTGAAAATACAAAAAGAATGCCTACCGCCTACGGATAAATTATAACGAAAATCACGTCGAAATTGTATAGACTAACTGCTACCTCATATGGACTAATGCAAAAGCAAATAGTCTAGCAAGACACTTTTGCTATATGTCCATCAGGCAGCGAGTCTTTGGCTTCACTAGACATCTAAAACTAATGTTTCGTTTTCTTTACCAAAAGAGTATATCAGACCATGTTTATGGTCGAGCAAATTTTGTCACAAGTAAGGATGCATCACCGCCTTCCTACTTAACTGAAAACACTTCTACTTACACATACAACTACAAGTTAAAAAACGAAATAACCCACGACAAAAGTTCTGTCTCAACAAAATTTGAGGTCGACTAACAAGAACGTACCACCATAGTCCATAGGTACAAACTATACCCTACCCCCAAATCCCCAATGCCTTACTCCTGTCTTATAAACATAACATTTTTATTTACAACCACCAAATAAAGCGTGTCGAAAAATCCCCTAAAACTGAATGTACCTACTTTGGCTACTTAACTATACAAGTAGCGCAACCAGTTTAGTGAGTCGTCTTTTTTTTTTTGGCCTAAGTAACTAAAGATCCCACCCCATAAATCAAAACATTAAAGGAAATTCTTTCATAAATACCATCACAAAACCCATACTTCCTTCGTTCCATTCAACTGTATACGCTTCTCATAATCCGCCTCACACATTTTGAAAAACGTATACAATTGGATGGAACGAAAGAAAGAAGCATTTCAACATATCATTTCTCCTTTAAACTAAATAAATCATCCACAATATCACTAACAATTCACAAAACATCCAAATAAAAACAATAAATAAAAAGCAAATATACACTCAATTACAATTTTTCAGCAATTAATAGTAAAGTAATTTGCTTTATAACACTAAAATTTTAAAAAGATCAATTTTTTTAATTAGGATTTTGTTTCAATTAATTTTAATTAATTAAATTTCTCTTTTTCTCAATTAAATTATGATCAAGTAATCATCTTTACCATAAACCCATTACAAATATCAATTAACAGAAAATAAAAAACAGCTGAAATTAATAATCTTGTTAATTTAATCACCAAATTACAACAACTTATGAACAATAATATTGATTTAAAATTCAAATTAATTTTAATCGAAAATTACCTGATTAATTATAAAAGATTGGTACAGTGATCAAAGCTATGAAATTAGAAAATTTTGGGGATTTTGTGATGATTTTTAAAGATTAAAAAAGGGTGATTAAAGTGGAGAATTTTGACAGAAATAATTATGATGTTGGAAATTTTTAAGCTTTTTAATTAGGTGATTATGAGTAGATTAATTAATTAATTATATTGACTGTTTCAAGTCGTGTTTTTGTTTTTCAGTCGCTTTCTTAGGACTATGGAGCCCGATTTTTCTGGATTAAATCGAGTGCGGGACGGTTTTTTATACGGGGCGTAATTATTGTAAAATTATTTTATATTCTTAAAATGAATAAAAGTAGTAGAAGAAACTTTTATTCTCTCCATTCAACTTCTGTGCACTTTTTTTTAGACCATTCAATTCCATTCTGTGCATTACTATTTTGGGTAACTACTTTTTATTAATAAAGTTACTTTTTGCTAATAAAGTTATTTTTGCCTAATAAAATTTTTACATCCACTTGCAAACATACTTAAAATTAGAGTTGTTCATGGGCGGGTCGGTCCGCTAACCCGGCCCGTTCGGCCCGCTAAATAAACGGGCTTGGACAAGAAAAATACTATAAACGAACGGGTGACGGGCAAGAAAATTCAAGCCCGCTAAATTAATGGGCGGGTACGGGTTAAATAAAAAAGCCCGCGGGTGGCTAGCCAAACCCGCAAAAATAATGAACTTGCTTATAATGTTCAAACTCTAAAGAGACTATCCAAAGTTTTACACAAACCCATTTAACAAGTACTAAGATTTTAATAAAAAAATAAAAAAAAATGAGCATATGATCAGCGTATATGGCAAATATAAATTACTACCTTATGATTTTTGTCTTAAGTTGGTAATCTGGTAATTTATTGTTGCCTATTTAATTTGTTGAAATTTTAGTTTGGGGTATTGGAAGAGCAAATGAAACTACTACGTTTTGGAACTTATATCTTATTTTGCATTTGTGGTACATTTTCGTAACGTGAATGATTTTTTCACAAAATAAGTACTTTAGGTGCATGCCCGCAAAGCCCACGGGCAAGCCTGCTAATAAAAATGGGCGGGTACGGACATCGTTTCTAAAATTTTTTGGGCGGGCTTGGACAAGAAATTGAGGCACGCGGGACAAATTTTAATAACAAAAGTCCAGCCCAAGCCCGCCCATACCCGCCCATGAACAACTCTACTTAAAATCATTAATAAAGTTACATTTCTACCCACTTATTCTACTAACACATATGACATCATCATTTTCTTAATATTTGTGCATTGACATCATGCACAGAATGGAGTTGAATGCATGGAGTATTTTTTTTAAACAAATGATCGTCACTATATAAACTTATGCTCCCTCTGTCCCAGTCAATTGTTAACGTTTCAGTTTTGATATCAAAACAAATGTAAGAAATGAAAAAGTATTAAAACAAATACAAAAGAACTTGATACACGAAAGTCATTATAACATGCTCACTTACATGTACATTGTATTAAAGTTGTATAATTCATAAAAATATAAGGGTTAATTGTATTATGTATATACCCTCAAATATTAAATGTTAACAATTCACTGAGACGGAGGAAATAGATATTACTCTTTAACATAAGTTATCGAAAGGATCTTAAAGACCTACCAAAGTAAGAAAGTTAAGAAGTAAATCTTTCATAAAATGGATTCCTATTCGAATAGTGTATAACTGTACGGATAAGCTCGTACCCGTCAATTTGGGATGATCCAATTTGAGATTTTTCTTGGGAGATAAATACGGAGTAGGTCTTATTGACTTGTCACGAATACATCGAAAATTAGACTTAATCATGGTTGTTTTAGAAAACGGACTTGATTATTTAGCGAACCCAACCTGACTTAATCCTGATCCGCGTTAGCATGATTTAAATAGTAAGTTTTCATTAATTTATGTGGCCTTGGACGAACCATGCAAAATTATACGAAATATGTGTTTATTGTAAGCTAGGAATAACTCATAAGAATAATTTAGCGTTAAAAGATGTTTGAACCATGTGAAAACTACCGTATCTTAAAAAATACGAGTACTTGATTACTCGAATTCAAATAATTTAACTTCCGAAATAATTTCTTTTCAATTATAATTCCTAACTCATTCATATTTTTAAAAACTTTAAAACTCAAAGTTGAAAACCATCCATATTTTTAAAAACTTTTTTATTCTAATATAATTAGAGGAAAATTCCTCATATTTCACCGCATTTAAAAAAAAAAAAAAAAAAAATTGACCATAATTTTGAATCAACAAAATTCAACTTAATGTCACCCTAATTATATTAATTAATAATTAATTAATTAATTAATTGACCTTTTTTTTAATTCCAAATTTAGCAAATTCATCATCATTTTCAATTTTTCATAGAACAAAATCAATACTCCCATAATATCTCCTCCTAAATTTCATCAATCAAATTTCAACATCATTTCCCAAATCTAATAATAATAATATTAATAACAATAATGCCCACAATTTTCTAATTTAAAAAAAAAAATGGAAAGAAATGAAGAAAATTGCATACAAAATGGTCAAAATGAAGGAGAACCATTTTTATTTAGCTCAAAAATATACTTAGATTGTGTTGGTGAAGTTGTTCTTTGTCTTCATTCTTCTGGGTTGTCTTGGAAACCTGTTGATTCTCTCTTTGATGTGAGTTTTTTTTTATGTTTTTAATTTGTTTTTATGATGAATTTTTGATGATTATGAATTTGATTCTTTTTTGTTTAGATTATGGTAGGGTATGTTTTATGAAAGACCGTCTTATAGTGGTGGGGTCAGGATTTTAGGTTAAGGGGCGAGAATTTTCAGGGGATATGGTACTAATGAAATAAGGGTAAATTAGAATTTTTGTTTAGATGATGATAGAAAAGACCGTCTTATAATTTTAAATTAGAGGACCGTGTAGGGGTGGAGCCAGTATTTTAGGTTAGGGATCGAGAATTTTCATGGGATGTGCTACTATTGAGATATAAGGGTAAATTAGATTTCTTATTGAAAATTCTAGTTAAAAATCGAAAATTTTATAATGTGGGTGGGTTGAAAGCCCCTGCCTGGCCCCCCTAACTCGGACTCTTAGACCGACAATAAATGAGGTTATATTAGATAGGTAGTTGGGGGTTAGTAAAAATGGTGTTACACTACTATTGATTGTGAAAGGCAGTCTTTTTTTGAGACTTAGCGTTGTTATTAGATTTGATTAGGTGTTTAGGTAGATGGTTCGTTGATTATTTTGGTTTTCTGCGTGATTTAATGAGGTTGTTTTTTGAAGTTATGTATGTGTGTTGTTGTTTGTATTGTTGAGTTTGAGGTTGTTGTTCCTGTATTTTTGTTGATGATTTATGTAGCAGGAGTAGTTTGTGAAGATGGGTTGTAATCAAAATTTGATTTTTGAGTGTCTTAGCTAGAATCTTAGCTATCAAACTGTTAGAGTATATAATCGATGTTGAGACTCCAACCATCGGCTTAAGCTTTTGGTTGCGATGGTTCCTTGACATGGTATCTGAGCCAGCATGACCGAGACATCACTGGGTCGAATCTCACCACCCCTCTCTTCTAAGTGGAATATCTTAACATCGGGTATGAGAAGGCTCGTAGTTGCATCCACACTTCAAGCCATCGGTTTAAGCTTTTGGTTGAGATGGTCATGTTTCATCCTAGAGTGCAATGAAATCGTTGATGCGATTCAAAGCTAGGAAAGTGTGGTAGTAATTGTGCCCCATGCGTGTGGACCTTGGTAAGACGGGAAGCATCCCGTGAAAGTTAGCTCTAGTAGATATGCTCGATGGTACTATGGTAATGTAACATTACCATAGTGCATTTTGATAGGAGATTGGAACAAAGAGGTGTCGCCTAAATAACGTTTTGAGGAGCTTTAAGCTTATTATGGTCGATCAAAAGTTTGAAAGATTTTGGAGGTGAATGTTTGAAGTGACAATATATTCTAAAATGCTCACACTGCTTTCTTGTGGTAGCTATCACTACTCCGTAGCATTTTTTGTCCCTTACATAGTTACAAGTGGCAGCAACGCCTCTTGATAGGAGGTCGGAACAGAAGGATTGTAACTGTTAATTGACAATTGAACATACTAATTGAGCTGGATAGTTATACTCGACTGATTTATTGTTGCAAAGGCGGTTTCTCAGAGCCGTAATCTAATGCTACATTGGTTGTGCATATTTAGGTTCATTCTTTTGGAGATAATGGTGGATTTCCTCCGCAGGTTAAGTCGACATGTCTGGGCAGTATACTTCGTTCTGACAGTGCTTCTGAAATATACTTTTCGGATATTTATGCTGTTAAGTTGGCTGGTTGGGGAGTGATTCGGCAGCCGGCTGGATACTGCTTCTTGCATCGAGATTTAGATGTCAGTTCCTCAATCCTAGTGTTTCTTTTCTGTTGTGGCCAAATTCATTTTTTAACGCGTATCTCCTTCTGCAGATGTACTGTTTTGTGGTTCATGGTATGCAGAAATCAAAGGCCAATTCTTCTCTGTGGCAGTTGGTGGAGTACACCTTTGGTCACAGGGATCAGCTCGTGTGTCAAATGTTAGTTAATCAAATAAACTCCCACTTGGACAAGGAAATAGGAAGACCGAAGAGTCTACTGGTGAGATACTCTCTCTAATCTTATCCCTTATAAATGACGTACAAACCCGCTCTAAAAATTAGCTTATACTGTCTGTTTTAGGTCTTTGTCAATCCGAAAAGTGGCAAGGGAGTTGGTCTAAAGATTTGGGAAGGGGTTGCTCCAATATTCTCTCATGCTAAAGTGAGGGTAAAGGTATTTCCCGTCATCTGTCGCATTATTTACTTCATCTAACTAATCGATGCCGACCCAACCGTTAATATTGATCATATTAAGCAACCACATATTGTTTGTTTGAAGAATCTTTGATTGAGGGTACTAACGGTTTTTGCCCATCAGGTAACAGTTACAGAGAAGGCAGCACATGCTTTTGATCTGGTGGCATCTATGACAAGCCGTGAACTGAATACGTATGATGGTATTGTTGCTGTTGTAAGTTTGTGATTTGTACAGCTGATTTCTTTGAGTTCCCGGTTTAGTTGTATTGTGTAATGTGACTCGTAATGCTTTTACTACAAGGAATGTATATACCACTTCATTTTAGATGTTAGATTCGTTACACTTAACACCTTATCCAATGTGCACCACTAGGATGCCTCTTCCGTTTTCCGACAGGGAAATTACTGAAGCTCTTGTCACTTCAAGATATGTCAATTATTATATCGTTCACATTTGATATTCATGGTTGGTGATGTTAACTTTCACCAAGGTTGATCAATATGAAGATAGTTGTTTTAATAAATCGTCATATAGATAAGATCAAGTATGTCAGTAACTTGTATTTGTTCTTATTCCCTTTTGGTAACTTGGTAATGATTTTTTCTCCATCCTTGGTGCTCCACGCCATCATCTGTATGACATGTTATCCACATATGCCTAGCAAATTTCTGATTGATGTGTGTTTACTATCTGTTTAGTGTCCAACTGTCCATACATGTGCCTTGGCGAGGCTGTTCTATCTGTAAATCTGTATTCGTGAAAGTTTGGTGCTGTTCGATTGCAGGGTGGTGATGGCTTATTCAATGAAATTCTTAATGGACTTGCAACTTCAAGGTTCAAGAGCAAGTACCCCCCAGTTCCTCCAGGTTTCGTGACTTCAACCGGGGAACACCTAAGTGGCTTGGTTTCTGATCCAAATGAAGCACCTGAAGGTACTCCTTCTCTACGTCCAAATCAAGAATTATTCGAATCTATATCCGTAGTTTTCTGTATGTATATGTTGTAGCGTATTATTTTTAAGATGCACCCAGTTTCTTTGAGAGTCGGTGTATTAAAAATTGTACTAAAACACAGGTGTTAATTTATAGCTACTCGCATATACTAAGTTTACCTTGTACGGAGAAATACTTTGGCATATCTAGTGCTTTGGTTTTACTCCTCTTCATGTTGTTAGTTTCAGGTGATGATGGTGAATTTTCTATCCCCCACGGTTGGTTCAGATTGGGGATCATTCCTGCTGGTTCGACCGATGCCATTGTGATGTGGTAAATCTCTTCGGCTTTTTATTATTATATGATGATATGTATTACATCCTTGGTGAACCACGATTACTTGTGTGGACTTTAACAAAGAAAGATGTTCGGCCCATATATTAAGAATGAATATTTGGAGGGTAAGTGTATTGGAGTTAGATCCAGGGATGATCACCTTAGATGAAAGATTATCTGCTGTTCCAACTTTTTTTCGCTGTATGTGATCTTTTGTCGATGATGAGGAATCAGATGGAGATGTGGATTATAGAATCAACGCGTGTTTGTTTAAGCAAAAGACATATGAAATTCTACGTGACAAGACATATGCCTCAGAAATAGAAGTGACAATCTTATCGTACAACATTTGAGCCTACACTGCTATATGGTACCTAGTGTTGGACCGTGAAATAACGTCACGTTCATAAGAGTAATGTTGAAGAGATGCATATTCTCATAATAGTGTCCTTCCTATATTTCCATTGCTTCATCTCAATTCCTGGCTGTATGAAATTCATTACTTAAGTGGACGTCACATATGAATATAACAGTGTCGTTTCTGCTTGTATGCAGTACCACTGGTGCTAGAGATCCCACAACATCAGCTTTGCACATTGTTCTCGGAAAAAGGATTGGTCTTGACATTGCTCAAGTTGTAAGGTGGAAAGCAACCAGTACTTCAAAAGTTGAACCTCTTGTGCGCTACACGGCTTCCTTTGTTGGGTAATCTACCGTTGTATATTTGGTTTATTTAGTTTGAGCACCATACCTTACGAATAGTTCTTGCGGTCTCACAGTCAGGAAGTCCAGATGCTTTCGTTTAGAGTTCAGCATGTGATAAAGTTTTCCTTAACTTGATGCATCTTCTTGACATTATTTTGGCAGTTACGGATTCTATGGGGATGTCATTACGGAGAGTGAAAAATATCGTTGGATGGGTCCAAAACGCTATGATGTTGCTGGAACACAAGTGTTCCTTAGACACAGGTAGGTATGTTGAAAGAAATTTGATTTAAGTGTAGACGGAACCATAATGACAAACTTTTTTATGTCGGTCTCTGAATCTATGTTATAGGTACCAGACCACTGTACCCCCCCTCGATAACTTTACAGCTTACTTAGCTACCCTGAGTCCCCGACATTTGCGGGATTTGAGAAAGTGATTGCAATGGGTTAAGTAAAAAATAGTGAACTTCTGTTGATCATTGATTTTAAACGTTTCTAGGTCATATGAGGCTGAAGTGTCATATTTGGACGTGAAGTCTGAGGAAACGACTCAACATCTTGAGGAATGTAATCAGAATGGATTAACACAGACACGCAAGAATCTAAATAAAAAGCGTGAGAGAGAAGTTTGCCGAGCAAACTGCGAAACCTGCAGTAGGCCTTGTTCAAGCACAAGTGAACCAAAATGGTCAAGTGCTAAAGGACGTTATCTCAGCGTCGGGGCTGCTGTTATCTCTTGTCGGAACGAAAGGGCACCTGACGGTTTAGTGGCCGATGCACATCTGTCAGATGGTCTCCTGCATCTTATCTTAATTAAAAATTGCCCTCATGCTTTATATTTATGGTGAGTTTAGCTGATCTTTTACGATTTAAGGAACATATTGTTGTGCTCGGAATATGGCATCCAACTTGTCCGCTCTTACTTTAGTATCCAAACGATACCTAACAAATTCTTCTAATTGAGCTTACTGACGAAACATGCATGCTACTTACTGCAGGCACCTGACCCATCTAGCTCGAAAGGGTGGAACTCCCCTCGATTTCAAGTTTGTGGAACACCACAAGGTAACCCACTAACCGCCTCTCGATCTCCTTGAGTCACCGTCATTCTATATATATGTCCACATTGTCTTAACCACGCTTTGTGAATTTTTATCATGTTTGTGCAGACGCCTGCATTTGCATTTACATCGGTTGGCAAGGAGGGCGTTTGGAACTTGGACGGTGAAATTCTTCAAGCACACAAACTGTCGGCTCAGGTTTTCCGTGGACTCGTCAACTTATTTGCAGCCGGACCTGAAACTTGAACATCGAACCCTTCCCTACTGTGATGTTATATAATCGTTACAGAATCTTCAAGATTTTGATATGCATTGATAGATGACATTTTTGTCTATCATAATCTGTCGATAAATAACAGAGATTGTCTATAAATGTACTCGGAGCAAACCGATAAACTTTTGAGCTTGATTGTAATGGTTCAACCCAAGTTGGGTCTGTACATTGACGATAATGTGTACATTGAGGAAGGGAGACCGTATCATACAAGAATTTGTTAATTTTATCCGGTTTTAAATTAGAGCCTTTAGCTTCTCCATCCCTATACCAAGTCACCCGAAATACGAAGTTAAAAAAAAAGAAAATGTTCAATCGATGTTTGACATCTATTTATTTACGTTATTAATATAAGTTTAGTTTTATTTTCGTTTTATTATTTGTAAGCACTAAATTTTAAAGCACAAGTAGGGAGAAATACTAGCATATTCTTATGATCTTATCTTATGATATTACTCGTATAAATAAATGATATATGTACGGTTTTGGAGCGTTGTATATCGACATTTTCATGAGACAAATTTTCGTTGTACGGTACTAATAGCCTAGTGCACACTCTAGTACTCTACCAACGTGCTTGCACTAATTTTATTAACTTACTCCCTCTGTCTCGATTATTTGTTAACACTTTTTATTTATAGATGTACAAGTCAATTGTTAATATTTCTATATTTGGTCACTTTATTTGAATAAAAGACTATTATATCCCTATTTTTATCTACTTTACAGCTTATTTGACCCCCACCATATACACTCTCTCCTACTTTCAAGTTTCAACCATAAAATGTGTACTAATTATAAGAGGCAAAATAGACATTTAATCACTTACCTTATTTTTTGTGCAAAAAGTATATGTTAACAACTGAGTGAGACGGATGGAGTACTAAATAGGGTCTCGATCAACTGCTATTTGCTACTCGTAACTTTATTTACTAGTACATATTAGAAATTCAAATATAAATAACAATATAAAATAACACGACCTAAGCATGGACATGCTCGTAAGCATGGCAATTCAGAGGGCCGACAAGACTCGTGACGCCACAGACTATATGGGTACTCGAGCATGGTTTCATTAGGCACGACGAATCATGGTGGCTAAAAAGCTTTGGCACGACATGATACAATACAACGACCCAATCCTCAAATTAAAACAAATTCGAGAATAATGGCAAAGTCGAACTTAAGGTATTCAAAAGGTTATCAGAAGTCCAAAATCCTTAATTTCGAGACTCATCTAAAATTCAGTTATTTCAATATACGACCTTAAAATTGGACACAAATCACGACCAAGACCGATTCCACCCGTACCGTGTACAAGGGCCGTCATTACAATAATCAAAAGCCAATTAGAAAATAAGCAACACTTATAAAATACTAAATTAGGGCCATCGATACATTTTGTAGGTACGTATCAAAAGTTGGAGACACTTGTATTACAATATAATATTAATATTATTTTATTTCATTATTATGGAATAATATTATTTTTACCTAATATAGCAATTATTATCATGTTCATGCAAAACATTGACGTCGAAACTTAGAAAACGCGTATTTTTTGTTTTGCGTAGGAAGAAGTCTTTTAGTTCATGTTGGAAAATATACCGCATCAAGGATTTTAATTGGTCAGATTATTATTATTATTATTATTATTATTATTATTATTATTATTATTATTATTATTATTATTATTATTATTATTA
>JAUEKU010169777.1:0-11308 GCA_032274805.1 Gypsophila paniculata
AATATTATCTAACTTTTATATTTTTCTATAATACAAAATTAAAGATATTTAATTTACAAAATGTATGTGATAAAGTGTAATGGGGGGTTTGGATTTGAATGGAGGGAGTATATTATAATAACGTGTCAACTAAAATTTAAAAGCTTATTAGAATTAAACCCTAATTAATTAAGAATTAGCGTATCTGATATATCATTTATCTTCAAGTGTCAATATTTAAAAGAATCAAATGTCGTACTTAGTAAAGTGACACATTACATTTTTTTTATTAGTAAGCAACTAACGTTGCAAAATTGAAGGAGAAAACAATGGAGAAGTGACCACGTAATAGTAATTGCATGCGTTACGTGTGATGTTGCATGGGAAACCAAGTGTACGTAAAAACTCGTCCATTTTGTTAGTTTATAGTATCGTCATCCCTAATTTTCTCCAATCATATGAAATGAAATGAAATGAATTGAATCGAATCGAATCGAACATATACGTAGGCTTTTTAACTACTACTTGTGTTCTCATATTAATCTTACGACAAACATTTGAAACTCATCAAGAAAAAGTAGAAGAAAAAGAAGGAAAGAAATATGGCAACACACCCTACCGTGCCCGGTGAGCCGACCAAGACCGGAACCGCCATGCTCGAGACCGCCACGGCCGCCGTTCAGAATTTCGGCCCCATCAACAAGATCCATCAACACCTTTGCGCGTAAGTCTCTCATAATTTTTTTGTTTTAATTTGGATATACTAGCTATTTTTTATATGTATAGTTGGCTTGAAAAAATATTGATGTTAAGGGAGGCTATATCCCTTGCCAACCCCGCCTGTATCCACCCCTGTTTATATTAGGTACGTATTGATCCCATATGTATGGTTGAAATTTTAACCAAAAGTTAAAAATTTAAACCGATATGGTTGAAATTTTAAAATTGATTTTGTATTCTAACCCAAATGTTTTGCCCTTTGTAGTGTAGATATAACTGCGGACTTTTCCATACCTGATTCAACATATCCTCCTAAGGGGAAGGAAGGGGTGAGATTTAAATCAATCATCAGTCGACGACCATGCTACCTCTAATATCATACAGTATCACGAAACTTTCTCGATCAGAAGTTTATGTTAATGGATGAAGTCACAGATTAGTTTTATACTCTAATGAGTGTTACTGTATCACTCAATCAATGAGTGTCCATTGGTTTTAACTAGGCCTAAACCTTATTTGAGCACATAATAAATGAAGTTTGCACCGATTAGATCTGCCTAATTGGTTTTAAGATGAAACCTCAGTCAATCGACTTTAATTTAACATAAGCACTCCCATGATTAGTTGTTGAATTGGTGCTAGATCTATTCAAATCTTTGATCCTTAATAACTAACAGGTTCCACTTCTACGGGCACGACATGACGAGGCAAGTCGAGGCGCACCATTTCTGCGGACACCAAAACGAGGAAATGCGTCAATGCCTCATCTACGACAGCCCAGAACCCGATGCACGACTAATCGGGGTAGAGTACATAATCTCAGAGAACCTCTTCATGACGCTACCCGACACAGAGAAGAGAATGTGGCACTCCCATGAGTACGAGGTTAAGAGTGGTGTGCTCTTCTTCCCCGGCCTTGTCCCCGGTGCTATACAGCGTCAAGACCTCGCTAAGGTGGCCCAAACTTACGGGAAAACCATCCATTTTTGGCAAGTCGATCGAGGGGATAATCTTCCCCTAGGTATTCCTCAAATTATGATGGCTCTTACTCGTGACGGTCAGCTTCATAATACCCTTGCTCAATGTAATGAATCTTCCGCTCATTGTACATATCAATTGATGGGCGATGGCCTCGATTTTAATCTCGAAATTGGTTCGACAACTTGATTTTATTCGTTGCAGTACTGTATACTTTGTAGTTGATAGTACCTCAAAATATAGTTAGAATCACTAAAAACAACCTCAAGTGTCGTGTCGTACAAAATTTAGGTCGTCGTGCTATATCATGTCGTTTTCATGTGTCTGCAATGTTAGTGGAATATTTGATTTTACAAAATGCTAGGAACTAGTGAGAGCTGCTTTAAGAGTATACTAGGAAGTCTGTAATCAAATTTCTTTTGTTCGATTTAGCACGGGTGGAGCGAGGGGGTTAGCAGGGGCGGCCGCCCCCCCTAAATTTTGAAAAAAAAAAAACAATTTTTAACTAAAATTTTCAAAATTTTTCTGATTTTCCTTTCTAAATAAAGGCTTCGCCCCTCCTAAAATTTTTCGGCCCCCCTAATGTAAAATCCTGGCTTCGCCACTCTTAGCACGCCATCTAAGAAACGACATTATAGTTCACGAAGACCTACATCAACATGATTTAGGCCCTAGCTATGACGTAGGTTTAAGAATTGCGGCCTAATTAGAAGTGAACTTGAAAGTGTAGCGCCGACCCAAAACTGTCCCAATGATGACCGTCAGTTAGAAATAGGCTACACTATAGACTATACAATTGAGCATTTGTATTGCAGGGGTTCAAAAGAAGTACAACATGGATTTCGACAAGGAGAGAGAGAAGAGAGCGTACATGAAAGGACTGGAGCATGGAATCCATCCATTGGCGATTGGCGAGGGGACAGGAGTCAGGACCGAGCTCCGAGAGGTGGACTGCAACCCCGGTGGTGCCGCTCATGCACCCCCTAGAGTCTTTGTGTAGGAGTACGTGTAGCGTAATAATGTTGTAACGTTTAGTCTTGTATAAAGGCCGTGCAAATATGCCAGGAGGGACGTCAGACGCGTCTACCGTTTAATGTTTATGTTTTTCTACTTCGCGTGTTTTTTTTCTCTTCGAATGTAGGACGGTGTGAGAAATGTGCTGCTCTGTAGTGCAATAATATATATTGAGTAGACGGGAAAGTCGTCGTACCTAATTAACATGTGTAGTATAGTAGCAACCGGACATACATTTTCTTTTTACTCAAAGCCAATGTGCTCATATAAAAACGTTTAGCTCACGGACTTGAGCACCGACGTAACTAAGTTGATCGACCAAACTTATTTACCCTTCAGCACAAGGTGGTGACGGTCGGGAAATCATGAGTTGGTCTTACCAAGTGGTCTTCCGAAGCTTTACTCTTCACGTAAATGATGCAACTTCACCATGGTACAAAGCATGTCCCACACGCAATGAAGAGCACTTTCAAGTTTCATCATACTGAGGCGAGTCAGGCGACAACTCATACATGATAAGGCACAATTCACCTAAATGACGTAACTTCACCGTGGTACCACGTATGTCCCACACGCGATGAAGAGCACTTGCATCATTACTGAGGCGACAACTCGTACATGAGAAGGCACAATTGAATGAGATTGACGAGAATGATATACGCGTACAACCAAACCATGTAATCAAAACAATTATGTCGTAAATCGTAACTGTGGTGACAACTCATTATAACCCACCCTTGCCCTGTACACAAGGTGGTGGTACATTCGTTTTACATATGACATACAAGATACACTGCCAAATTGTCGAGAATGACGTACACGTTCAAAACTTCCTCCTGCCATGATCGTGTGATCTGCAAAGACTATTATTCATATCAAAGCCGCTAATATGAATCCAACTCCCGGATATGATACACTCGAGCACTCTATTATACAATATGTGTGATCCAGGAATTCACGCTTTCACCGAGAAATGAGAGCAGGGTTGACATCTATATGTTACACCTATCATGCCCAGAAAACCACGAAGATGTTTCAGATAATTCCGTTGACAAGTCATCTTCTCCACTTTTATCAAAACCCTCAAATTCTTCTTTCCATGGATGATCGCCGAAGCTGTGTTCTGTCTCTGTGATATCCTTCGTAACATCTAGTTCTTGGTTTTGTAACTGCGACTGGTTTTGTAACTGCGACTCAGCAACGACCTGAGTTAATGTAGAAATTTCCCTTTCATGCTTATTCTTTAGTTCATCTATTTGCTTGTTAATCTTCTCGGTCTCTTCTTCTGCCTTTGCAGCACGTATCTGCAAAATTGCGGAGTTCAAAATTAGAATCAATGAAAACAAGTGCAGAAATGTGATATTTGACCCATGCCAATTTGACACCAAATTAACCTAAGAGAGCCAAGAAGAGAGGAGAACAAGACAAAAGGCACGAACGAGACTATATGAAACATTTCACATGAATTTCAATCAATACTTATTTCTCAAATATATATTTCATAAGTATGCAGTAAAGTATTGTTTATTATTATTGATAAATAAATCAAGTTACAAAATATAACAGACCGTCTAGGAGAACAATCCAAACATATTCTTAACATAATCTTAATAAAATATCTTCCATATTCTATTTTGAGACGGAGTAGTTTCCTATTCTCCTAATATATTCTCTAATATGCACATGTCGATGATTCTAATAGCAACTTTTAGCCATATGACCTGCACCAAAATTAATCATTTCCTAATGCAGTATAGACTATAGACTAGTTTTCAAGACCAATGAGTTTTAGGCAACCCTGACTACTTAACCAATACTGCATTTAATATCACAGCCAACACATTGAGCATCGCACACCTAAAGTAGAATATGCCGACTGTGGACCCTCTTAAAAAGAGACATGATCTAGCTTGAAAATACTCAAGTTGACAAAGATGGTTTCATGTCCCTAACTCATAAACATGTGGATCTCTAATATTTTGCGTTCTATCCAAGGTCTGTCATGTTAAATGTCGATAAGTGTACGCCATTACATGCAAGTATGTTCCTAGAAAACCAAGGGTGATCAAAATTTCAAGACAAAAGGAATCTCACCTCAGCTGCTGCGATAGTTTCTTCAGCTTCTTTCAGACGTACAAGTAGTTCACCAGCGGCCTGCACAGCCTCTGCCGTGTCTCTAAGTTGAGATTGAAGCATTTTGTTTTCGTCCCTCAAATAACGCTTTTCCCTTTCTTTTTCCACTTTCAATGCCGCAATTTGAGCCGCAAGGGTATTAATGAACTTTGACTCAGCCCCCTTGACCCCAGCTTTAGAAGCTGCCTTCTTGACGTCCTCGATTCCTTCCTGCATTTTTCTGTGTCTTGCAAGCATTTGAATATGTTTCTCTTCAAGGTCTGCATATTGCTCAAGCATTCGTGCATGACCCTGCATTGCTAGCTGCATGGCTTCTTTTAGCTCATCTGAACATCTTTTTTCGGCTTCAAGTTCGCGCTCTAACTGTTCAGCATGTGAGCGGCTAGATTCAAGTTCAATTTTAAGTTCCTCTGAAATAAAAATAAGTTGGCTCTCCACCTCTGTCCACTTAGCCCTCTCTTGCTCTAGATTTGATACAGTATTATCCTCGGTTTTCTCTACCATTGGGTTCAGTGGTGTGGATGAGCTTGGCTCACATGAGTAAGTTAACTGCAAAAGAGACTTTGGTTGCCTAGTTGCCTTAGGTGAATTATCTGTATAGTATTGTAGCTGGCTTCTTAAATCATGAATTTCTTCCAATAACACCTCCTTCTCACCCATATCAAAGAAGTTCCGTAATCTTTCTAACTCGTCTCGTAGTCTCTGTGACTCAATCTTGGTCTCTAGGACTTCAGGATGGTTATCGTACATCGCCTTCAATATCTAATAAGTATCAGGTTACCATATCCAAATAAGAAGAAAAGGTTAGTCAGACGTAAGATAAATAACTCATCCTTGCTCTTAAATCAAAATGCGTTGAGAAAAAGTGATGCACCTCATGTTCTTTACGAAGACAGATTAATTCTTCTTCCATGAAGTCCTCGGACGGTAGCACCCCATCCATAAGGTTCTCCAGCCTAATAATTTTATCCTCGCGCATCTGACCAATTATGGCATTGCATTCTCTTTCATGTTTATACTGCTGAACCTATACATATAAATCATAATGTCAGATTTACTGACATTTCTCTAGCCAGACTGAGTCAGAAGAACATCGGTTAAACTAACCAAACGATTTAGATGCGCAATCTCATGACTTTGCTTGGCACAAAAATCCTCAAGCGCCATTTCTCTTCTGATTGCTCCTGTTAAAACCCTTTCCACTGCCTGTCCAATGATTCACAAGTTAAAAGATCACAGATTTAAAATAAATGAAAAGAACATTGGAGTAAATACAAGAAACTCACCTTTGGAACGTGTTTGATAGAATTTTTTGCAGACAGTGACTTATCAAAAGGTACCAACTGAAGGTTAGCAGGGTCGTTAGATTCTTTCTCGTCCCCATCAAAGATTTTGTTCTTACAGTTGCTGCTACAAACATAGATTCCACCATGGTCTTCAGGAATATCGGTATCCTCTGGCAGAGTTTGAACACCTACATCGACCTTTGGAATAGGCGAAGGTGTATTAGGAGGTAAAGGTTTGAATGAAAACCTCAATGGTGATGTCCTAAAAGCTGAACTCTGACGCTGGCTTTCAATTATCTCAAGGCCTCGATGAAGGCTAGCAGCCAAATTTTCTGTAGTGCTATGACGTTGGTTGCCTGGCCCAAAGCTCTGTACACCCTTGTGTGAAGCAGTGACCATCGATGAAGTCTTTAGACTTTTTCTGCTACTAGTAACAGTGCCTGTTGGAGAAAGGCTTGGAGCAGGAGATGGCACAATCGGAGGCAAAATATTCCTAGAAACTATGTTCAGGATAGTAGGATCCAATGTGTTTTCAGAAGCAGACACCGCAATCATAGAGTCACCCTCAATTCCTTTGGATGATGTTTCGTTCACAACTTCCTCCGGTCTTTCTGTGCCATCAGTGCTGTTACTTATAGAGCGGCCACCATGGACAATGATCTCATCAATATTATTGTTTTCTGAAATTTCCTCTTCCATGCTAACATCTGATACTTCAGAGTTTTGCTTTTCAATACATCCATTCATAGACGTCTTTGACACAAGATCCTTTATGCTTCCAATGGCAGTTGAATCCAAACCAACTTTTTTGCTAAGTGTCTCAACAGCTTCCTCAACAATTTCCATCTCCAAATCACCGTCTTCATCCAAGTGGCGCAATGCCATTGGATGATTAAGGCTGAACTTCAAGAGATTCAGGCTTCGTCGTGCATTCCAACTATTTGCGTATGCAGCATTTGGATCATTTTGGTTTCCGTGAGCCTTCATTCGCTGTAGTTCATCCTGTTTCATGTGATGAAGCGAAAGTGTCAATTTATGAACTGATAAAAAACAAATACGCTGTTTGTGATCGACTATAACCAACCTTCAGCTGTCTTATCACTTCTCTTAGGACATTGATATCATCTTGCATCACCTCATTAACAACAGCCTTGTTCTTAATGGCCTTTGCGCGCTGTGCAAACCTCAATGTGCTAAATGTCTCACTTCTACAGCTGAAAAAAAGTTTAAATCAATTAGCAAAGTGGAGGTATTATAAGAGTAAAAACGTTAAGTGGAAAAGAAAACCGCCTATCACCTTTGTGAAGGAGAAATTGCACAGATCATTGCAAGTTTTGCGTTACCGCCAAGAGATTCCTGGAGCAAGAATGTCAACCGTGAGTCTCTATATGGGATATGCCTTTGCTTTCCAGTTTGGGAGACTTCAGCCAATATATTTATCAGATTCCTGAAAAAAACATCGACATGTCATGATGATATCCTCTGATTACATGCAGCCATGGAGACCTACCTAAGATCTCTGAGCCAGGTTTGGCATGCATAGGGGTTTCATAAAGATCACAATGAAATTATGAGAGTATTCCCGGTATTATTTTAAAATGTCAACAACAAATAGAATCAGTAAGGTGAAGATATAAGTACAAAGAAATTCCTTAGAGAAAGGCTGCAAGCAAATGGAGATCGAACACCGAACGTGCATACATGACTTAAGGGGCATGGGGATCCCCTATGATATCTCAGCCAGTGTTTGAAATGTGTAGGAGCTTCAGACAGATAACAGGAGAAACTACACCCAGTATCATTCCTATAGTCGCTATGAATAACAAAATAGATCTTCCATCAGAACAACGATAATGTGAAGCACAGCCATACCAGTCAAACGACAAGCAGAAAATCAGTCTCTTGACATTAACTAAACTTTAGTTTCTAACACAAAAAGAAAACAACATAACTAGCATACCCTAGTTGTGATAGAGAGCGATTAATATTTCCAGCTTCTTTCAGCCGCTCACCAGCTGCACCTGTAAGTTTTTGCCTTTCTGACCCAGCAAGATCAACTAAATTTATTCTGCTTGTCTTGAAGCTGCTAAGACCATCTTCAATACGCTGCAACATTAACCGAGAATTTTTTCAGTAACCAATGAGTCAGACAGGAGAGCAGATTGCACAAATAAATAGCCAGTTTATGCTCTTTGTCATCCCCTACATCTATATTATCGGATCCCGACACATCAAGCAGAGGAGGGAATATGTAGTCAAACGTAACAAAAAAAATACCCATTAACATGGACCAATCTCATAATCAGACAAAGTATAAGTACCTTGCATTGTGACTCAACAACGCAAGTGAAAACACTATGGGAACGTGAACTCTCTGCATTTACACTGGTCACACCAGTCCTTCTATGTGATAATCCCTGCAGGGTAATACGGAGTACACAAAATTGTATTACTATAGACTCCGAAGTTTGCTAGCAACTCCAAATCAACAAACTAGAAATAGGGTGCTAAATTATACCTTCAGCAAAAGAGTGATCACATCCTTGACAGATGATACGCACTCCTCTGTGAGATTCTCGACATAAACGCCTGATTTTACATCCTCTCTTATCTGTAGGACCAAAAGAGAAGTTTGAGATGACCATAATGTGCACCGTTTGGAAGTAGTATAAGGAAGCCCTTCGTCTAACCTGAAGATTCTTCTGAGTCGAATCCAATAAATCGGTAATTTGTTCATTGTAAATCTGTGATGGAGTAATATAATGGTAACATTTCGGTCAGGAATCACCTAGCCAAATATTAAATCATATAGAGAATGCTTAGAAGCACTAAATGCCTTACCTCTAGAAAAGAACAACGACATCGATACCTAAGCTGTTTGTCTGCATGCTTAGTTTGTTCCTGAATCAAGAAAAAACGCATCAATATTACAAATCTCTTTCTCACTGATATTACGATATTATAAATCAATTTTCCATAATCACCTCATCTATGCGGGCAAAAAGTCGTTCGAAAACACGAGGTGTCAATCCTTGCTGCACATTAGCTAGGTTTTCTTCCAGCAAAGCGTTGGCGGGTCCCCACATTGTATACGTTTTTCCACTGCCCGTCTGATTGTTAAATAAACTCAAAAGCATACAATCAGAACACAAGCTATCCCCGACTTTTATTAAACAGCATTGTAACTACAAGTCTAGTCACTGATAAGGTTGAACCTCAAAGTTACCTGTCCATAGGCAAACACAGAACTGTTGAACCCAGCAAGACAATTCTCGACAAGCGGAGCCCCTACGAGCTGGAAGATATCTAGCTGGAAAAGGCATGGGCGGGACGGGTCAGAATTACTTTTCAGCCCAGTACGACATCTCTAGAACGGATCGACAAAAACATATTTTTATACTTGCCTGGGTTGAATCTGTATCAGCTACAGAATCGTACGTGAACATGTGTCCATTTATTGACAAAGAATCATTCGACATTTTCTGCACTATCATTTCACCATCTTCTTCCTCCTTTTTCAATGGTCGCATTCGTACCACCACCTTAAATTAATACAGCCAAACTACCAGTTTAGACTTTGACAACACAAAAATATAAATACGTAGAACATTCCATTCTCAAAACAATAAATTCGTGAGCATCGATAATGTAATTAACTAAACAGGCAAATCGCAGTCTCCACTTTCAATCGAAAACGAAACATTGTAACTCACAGAGCTAGCAATTCAGCTTAAGAGTCAAGTTATTTACGTTCGAGTTAAAAATAAGGTCTCGATCGAATTCAACAATTTTTACAGGTTATGAATCAAGATCATATCACATAAACAAGATCGACTTACAGTCACAATTTAGATCGATTTTTCGAAGAAATCAAGAATCCACTGATTCAATTTGAAATTTCTAAAATTAAATTAGGTCAACTCAACAAAATCATTGATAAAAAATAGATCAAATTAAAAGATCAAGAAATCAAATTCAAGTAACAAAAAGCATAAATCAAGAACAAATCACACATAAAACATGATCAACTCATCATTCAACTTCTCGCTTCGATTCGATTCGATTAGATGAGACTCCCCCAATACCTCATCAAGAATCCACAAACTCAACCTAACGTTTCTAACATCAAACAATCAAAACCTCAACAAAATCATCTACAAACAAGCAAACAAAAGCAAATTCAAAGAACGACACGAAATCAGTCAAACTAAATTAGGTCAACTCAAAAAATATAAAAAAGATCAAATTAAAAGAACAAGAAATCAAATTCAATCTTAAAAAAAAAAGAGCATAAATCAAGAACAAATCACACACAACATGATCAACTCATCATTCAAATTTTCGATTCGATTCGATTTCATTTCTCCAATACCTCATCAAGAATCCACAAACTCAACCTAACATTTCTAACATCAAACAATCAAAACCTCAACAAAATCATCTGCAAACAAGCAAACAAAAGCAAATTCAAAGAACGACACGAAATCGATAATTTTACCCTAACACCGGTGTCTAACAACGACGAAGAAGCATCCGAAACCACGGCGTCAATGATCTTCCGTTTGAGCGGATTACAAGACGGAGGCGGCGGCCGAGGAGGAAGCGGACTTTTAAGCTTCACCGGCGACGGTGACGGTTTTCCGGCGAGTGAGTCGACGGAGGGATCAGCATTCTCCTTGTCCCTCACCGGAAGCTTCGGTTTCCGGTGAGGTTTCGATTTGTTAGGGTTAGGGTTTGGGGAGGTGGTGAGGTCGGAAAACGGGGTGGTTATTTCACGGAACGTCGTCGTTTTTGGGAGCATGAAGTGCTTCATTGTTTGAGGGTTTCGAGTCGAGTCGAGTCGAGTTAATTTGTTGTGTTTGAGTAATTGTGTGTGTTTTTGTTAAGACAAGAGAGAAGGTTAGAGAAGAAGGGGTGAAAACTAGCCGTTGAGGAACTAACTTTTGAAAAATAATTAAAGGAGGTGATAAGTGTAGGGTACTCGTTTATTATTAAGGAAAACGGTAGTTAGAATCTGTTCTCCTTACCTTATTTTTTTTGTTACTTATTTACACTTCAGAAAATTTTAGATAACTTCAGATACATATAAAATACTTCAGAAAACTTCAGAAAAATTTGAGAAAATTTTTTATATGATGTATAAACTTATTATAAATTGAAATAATAATAATAATAATAATAATAATAATAATAATAAT
>JAUEKU010169788.1:0-19730 GCA_032274805.1 Gypsophila paniculata
ATATCCATCTGCATACTCCTTGCAAATCCGAAAACTCTTAGCTGCTCCAATATTTAACTTTGAATGATCAACTATAATTTGCTTGTGGAAAATGGACAGAGCCCTAGAAGCTTTTTGCATCTCGTTTTCACCGACCGAACAAAGCATATAATTATATGCGTCATTGAAATCATCTACCACATATAAACCATCAAGACACCTGAATACAATTTTTGCAGGATATAACCTATACGAATAACTTTCACCCTCCTATGAATACCAAAATCCAATTTCTGTTGCAGTACATCAGGAGAGTGCTTGCATTTTCTGTTCTCCCTAAAACCATCTCGATTACAAACCACAAACTTTTTCCTTATTATCCCATTTCTAAACAACCTTTTTGTATGCTAACGAGAATCAAACCCACATACTTTTGCATGTCTTATAAAACTCAATTCCTTTATCTAATGACCTGAATACTATACCAATCTTAGGTATGAAATCGATTCCTATTGTCCGTAACCACTATTCACTAACATTAGGAGTATACCTAGCTACAAAGTTCAAATTGGAAATATTATCAGATGATGAATTAGAAGGCATAACAACCGAGCCAGCACCTGAATGAAACATAATAAACTGTGTCACTATAATCATACAGTGAATCAGACAAGTTCAATAATAAAGTACACAGTAATACTCGTATGACCATCAAATATACTGCGTTACAATAATGCTACAAAAAATGTGACTATAGTTATTTTAAATGAATTACTACAGGTACACAGTAGGTATAACACAAACATTGACTAACTACTATACTTGCGTAAGAGCAACAAAAAGCATAATTCGTGAAAACAACAAAAAATCTAATTCGCGAATTTACCTAAATCCACATTAGTCTGTATATCGCCTTGTTCCGCATGACATTCGTCAATCGCACATCGCGCTTCATCATGTTCCATTGATAATTGAACTAAAATATAATTAAAACAATGACTTGATCAAAATTGCATGCGTGAACATAAAATTTGGCAATTTAATTCTTGAAACATAAATTTAGCTACTAAACATACAAAACATAAATTGACCCGACATTGACTAGAAATTTATCAGAATTGCATTCTTGAACATCAAAATCAGCAGAAATTTAGGTATTAATTGAACAAAACTTAAATTGAACAGAAATTGACGAAATTAGTGTCGAAATTCAGTGAATACACGAGATTTATGTGAAAAAGTTGAAATTAGGAAAGAAATTCGTAACAATAATGCTGAAAACTTAAATAAATGCATTGTTTCAAACAAAAACAAGATTGTTGAGAAATTACCCAATTGTTGCGGAAAATCAACGTAATTGATGGAGTAGAAAAAATAGCACGAAATTTCAGATCAAATTGTAGAGATCGAATAGAGAGAAAGAAATTATTAAGATCAGTTGAATATGGTGCGTTGAATTAGATAAATCTAACGACCAAAATTGTATGACGTGACTCACTTAAGAGGGGTGGTCACACTTGATGCAATCTATCTATCTCTCTTTCTTTCTCTCTCTCTCTCTCTATACTCCCTTAATTACTTAATATATGACATTTCCATTTTGCGATGCAAGACTTTGACTTTTATTTTTATAAAAATATATTAATCTAAAACATATAAAAGTTGTACCATTAAATTCCTTAATTACAAAAGGAGCTTTCATATATGTATAGATTTGAAAATATATACTCAAATATATTGAGGGATATCGAAGAGAAAAGTGAGTGTCTCGAAATGTGAGAAAATCATATATTAAAAAAAATGGAGGTAGTATTTTACGGTGCAAACCATACGAACTCAATTGAAACCCTAAAAAATCAATGTAACCGCATCAACAACCAAACACAATCTAAGAGCACCCCACAATGGGTGAAAAAGATGAAGATAAAAACTATAATGTCAAATAAGAAGATGAAATGTGTCTTGCATTAAATGATAAAAAATAAAGAAGATGAAAAACGATGAAATTTTCAACATGTTGAAATGGAAAAAAGAGGAGATGCATCTGAAATTTCTTTGCCAACTTGCATGCTTTTGTTATAAAGTAGTAGGTTTGATAGAAGTTTGGTTTGTTTAATTAATTTCAACGGCTCTATATTCAGTTTTCACACACGACTAGTTTTCTCAAGTCTTGTTTTTATTCAATTTGAAAATTTGAAAATGAAAATATGTTAAAAAAAAGGCTAATAATAAAAAAAATGAATACAAATAGAGAATACAATTTTACAGTCGTGAACCCGCCTAAAAAAATCTAAGGTTTAAATATTTATAAATATTTCGTTAAAAAAATTAATATCATATTAACAATGTGGGTGGAGTAGTATTTATTACATGAAAATATAAAAATAAAATATTTGGTGAGAGAGGAATGTTGAGATGTAAGAGCATATTTATCAATGATGAGAGCACTTTTATCAATGATGAGTGTTCACTTCATCCCACCTCATCAGCCCTCATGCACTCATCATCCTTCATATATCAATGAGTTGTTTATGATGTAGCATTTAACAAATAGTCTGTGCGACGCGCCCCATGAGGTGTGTATTGTGGTCCCAACACCAACTCACCCTTTTATCTTGTCTGTCTTTTTGTATATATAATATTTTATACGTACATATATGTACATTATTTCATTTTCAATTTACATAATTTTGTTTTTACTTTTAATATTTTTTTACTTTAATTTTTTTATTTTACATTTCAAAGTCTTAAATATGGATCATAACAACTACAACAATTATGATGATAATAATTATTTGACAAATTTCTTACACAAATATTATCAATATAGTTTTTAAAAATAATATTTTTCCAAGATTAACCGTCAATAATTACTGAAAAAAATAGTTATCGGAGTAAATTATAAATTCAATAAAACGAAAATTAAAATAAAAATACTTTAAAAAAGAATAAAAATAGAAGTATGTGGGGGTAGGAGAAAGTAAGAGAGAGAGGATGATGATGGATGATGATGATGAGTCATGGATAAAAGTGGGTTTTTAATAAAAGATGATGAGGTGAGTTTTGTTGGGATGATGAGGAGTGGGTAGTCATGGATAAAGATGGTCTTATATTAGTTTTTTAAGCTCATGATTTATCTTAGATGAGAGCATGAGATCCCGTGAAAACTGTTAAGACACTGTAACTGTTGCATTTCTTATAAGCCTATAATAAGAACAGTACCCCAATTCTTTAAAGGCTCTGTGCTGCATCTAGATTAGGGGGTTAGATTCAAGAAGAGCCTTACCCATGTGTTGAAGGGCTAGTTCCTAATGACCCAAAATGAAGATTGCATCCAGATGTGCATTTTACTGAGTAATTGCGTCCAGATGTGCATTTGACCCTATGGTATTCAACCCAACCCATTTTCTGGTCGACCCGTTTGACGGATCTATGCAAGGGTATAATTTAGCAATACCAATAGACATATCAGCCTGTTTACTTTGAAAGGTTGCGACTTTTGAATACGTGATCAATGGTTATAGCCTATAAATGTTATGTATATGTTCTAATCTCAAAATTTCGTTGGCTTTTGCTGTACTTCCTCCTTCCCATTTGTATTGCCCCTATTTTACTAAAGGATATGTTTAGGATTTTGTGACAAAATTTGACATTACTCCTTGACTTTGAGAATATGCAAGTAGAGATTTCAGTGACCTATGACCCTTGTCATCTATCTGCATTTTTTACTTGCAATTTTCTTCGTCTAAAATTAGAAAGGGGGCAATTGTTTATGTTTGACCAAATATAAAAGGGGGACAATATAAATGGGACAGAGGGAGTAGCATAGTAATGTGTTGCCAAATTCTTTGTTTTGGCTGGGGCCTTGTAAAGAAAGGGGTATAGTTGAGGCCAAGTTATTACTTTGAATCTTAGATACAAAGACCTTTATTTTGGCTTGGAGAGTTGAAAATGGGTTCTTTCATTTTCTCCCTCCTTTTTTGTTGGCCTAGCTTGGTAACCAAATAATGGGAAATTTCGCCTTTTCGTACCCTCCCCTCTCCTCTGTTTCCTTCAAATCACTCAATCAATTAAGGGCCAAGTCTTCAAGTGGCCGCCATTGGTTCTAAATTTTTGGTGATTTCCACTTGAGTTTGTCATTCTGACTACTATAGGGGGCTGTGTTCTTAATGCGCTGAAACTCATGTTTTATTGCAAATCTGCTATTGCTTTTTCAGAACTAGTCACTCGGCCAAGAAATCATGTTCTCAGTTGTGTCATCTGCTGATGAGTAGTTTCTTTTCTGACTGTTTTACGTTGTTCCAGATCATTGAAATTCTGAAGCTTGTCAAAAGAGAACTGAGCGGAGATGCAGTTAAGGTTCTGTGACCGTATCTTACCTCATCAAGCTTTGAGCTGTGGGCACCATTTGATGTTTCGCTATCACTTCTGAGTGACTGTCGTTTTCAAGAATATATTGGGCAGCCAATTTTGTGGCCCAAATTGTTGGGAGTGTCTACTTTTGTGGCATTGGACTAGTTTTGTTGTGCTACTCTCAGCTCGGAAGATTGGACTCAGGATATGCACGGTTTTGTTATCATAAAGACCCACTTGTTCGATGCTTGAAATTCCAACATCAACGTCCATGATGCTCACGTTATATGCTGTCGAAGTCTGAATCTACTCTTCTGTGGTGTATACTACATAGCTTCCAGATTTATGTGCATATTTAGGTTTTCTTCCTAGCTTTTGTGCAGGTCAAAAATCAGTCTTTGTTTTCATTTTTGGGTTAGGTATCGAGACTAGGTCTGTAAATTAATTACGCAGTACTACGTATTGTGGAGTATGTTTTAAATTAAGCCAAATTGGCAAATTCGAATGTCTGCTGCAGTAGTTAGCTTTGCCCTGCTTTTTCTTACTGTAACTCTGTTATCTTCTGCACAGTTTTTGCCGGCACGTAAAAGAACAAAAAAAAGGAATTAGATAGATATTTACTAGGTTTTACGTTTTCGTTTTGGAATTAAACAATTGGCAGTTTTGTGGCCGGGAAAGAAACAAGTGATCTTACTGCCCGGTCGGTTTACTCTAAAACACAGCAATGCAAATAAGTGCAAATTGAATTGTCAATATTAATATCAAGAGAAAGTCTTTAGACTTTAAGGGGCGAACAACAAAAAAAGATAATTACGAAAAACAGTAAAATGGTTACTAGATAAAAGTAAATAGTATCATCAATAAATTTAGAAACATCATTATAAAAATCATATATAACAGTATAAATATTTAACAGAAAGTTAATACCGTTAACTTTCGACCATTTTTAAAAAATACACATCAAACTTGAGATTATTTTTAGAATATTCAAAGTTGAGATTATTTTGGGATGAAGAGGCAAACTTGAGATTATTTTGGGAGAATTTCCCAATAATTAGTTCAATTTTATTCGAATCAATTCCATTCAATTTAAGGCGAGATAATTTTTAACCTAATCTAAATATGTTATCGAGTCAATTATTAACCGGCTTTAGAGCATTCACCAATATTTTAACCGGGGCTTTACACCTCGACGAAACTATAAACCCTAACGCAACAATCACAAACGCAATACATTCAGCATTCTCTCTACCATCCTTGCTTCCTTAATTTCTCAGTAGTTTCAGTGCTCCAACCATCTAATTCACAAAAAAAATGCCTCCAAAAGCCTCAAAATCGAAGGACGCTCCTGTTGAACGACCTATTCTCGGTCGCTTTTCATCTCATCTTAAGATGGGAATTGTGAGCCCCTCTTTTTATACCCTCTTTATTCTTCTTTTACACTTAACTTTGTTCGGTTTTACTGTATGATTGATATTCCTACTCCCTCCGTATTAGCCGTCGTTTGTTTATCTTTCTATTTTGAAAATCGACATAAAGCAATCAACCTATATCTTCAAAATTAAAATAACTTTGACTTTGTATAGTTCGATGCTGTGGAAAGGTGTCGGTTTGAGCTAATAATTTACGTCGAGGTTGAGTCTATAAATAGGAAGGTAAATAAATGACGGATATGGAGGGAATACAAAAGAAGATGATTGTTTTGCTTCTTTTCCTGATTATTATTACCTCATGTAACTGATTTTTGCCAAAACCGATGTGTGTTTTATGATGTTAATAGCGTAGTTTCTGTCACCGTTGATTTTTGGCTGAGATGTTCTGTCTCATTTTGGTTTAGAAGTAAGTCTCTTGTAAGATGCGTTATAGTAGATTGGGTGTGAAATAGCTGCGGGAAGTCGAAAATGGTTACTGAAAGTAGTAAAATGATTACGTAATAACAATAGTTACTATTAGTAATAAAAATAGCTACGAACACTATTACAATGGTTACCATAATAAAAGGGTCACGAATGCCAAGAGCGTTACCAGAATGATATTATTATATTTTAATGGATACAATAAAGTTTAACTGTACAAGTGAAGTGGTCTTTTACTAGGTTATTGTAAGACGGCTTTATACGAGAATTAGTGTTGGTTTAGTTGGTTTGTAGATATAATAGTGCCGGAATACCCGAAGGATAGTTTAGTAGACGACTTAGGTGAGCAAGATAGGAACTGTATGATGTTTAGTTGTGGAGTTTTTACTCAATCGGACATTAAGTTGTTGTAAGGCGATCAAAGAGGTGCGTCTGTGTGTAGCTGTGGCAACTTTACAGTAGCTCAAGTTTGTGATTTCTGTGGGGTTTTCTTATTCTCAGGTTGGACTACCTAATGTTGGCAAATCTACTCTTTTTAACACGCTCACAAAGATGTCAATTCCAGCAGAGAATTTTCCGTTTTGTACCATTGAGCCTAATGAGGCCCGAGTTAATGTTCCTGATGAAAGATTCGAATGGCTTTGCCAGTTGTTCAAACCTAAGAGTGAGGTTTGTACTTTTTTTTGTTGCTTTTGTTATTCGAATGGTTTTGCCAGTTGTTCAAACCTAGCGTTTTGACGTTCTATGGGTTGTTCCATTTCGCTGACCCTAAAGAAATCAGTAGCTGGGCCTTTGATTTTCTGTTTTGACGAGATGGACTTCTAAGAACCTGAGCATCGTGATTTAATCATCGGGGCACAATCGTTGAACTAGCTAATTATAAATCAATTGTTCACATTTGCTTGGTTGTGAAGGCTTTCATATTTCTTTTATTTTATTCTTTTTATTCTCGCCTTCTGTTAAAGCAAGCAGCCAGTAGATATTGTAAGGCAGGCATAATATAAGGTCAGCCTTATGAAAAAGAAAGCAAAGATAGCTATCTGAGGTTACCCCTCAGTTACGTTGTAATCACTTGAAACCATGTCTTTGAAAATTCTGGCCCTTTCATTGCATAAAGCTGCTAAGAAATTCACTTGTTCCCATACTTCCCAATTTTCCGAATAGTGTCTTAAGGAAGGAGACTCCAGAAAAGACACAGGAGCTCTTTCCAACAAATGACATCTTTATTTAAACTCTTCACCTGATAATAGTAGCATCTGAAGGTCGTGTCTCTCGAAATTAGTTGCCAAAGCTTTCTGTTTGTGTCTAAATCAAGTGGAATTATATTGTTTATTGATCTCCTCTCTGCTGGACAGGTATCAGCATTCTTGGAAATTCATGACATTGCTGGACTTGTCCGTGGTGCTCATCAAGGACAAGGGCTGGGAAACAACTTTTTATCTCATATCCGGGCAGTGGATGGAATTTTTCATGTTCTACGTAAGATATATGATTTTGAAGCTTAATCTAATAGCATAAAGAACAATCGTCTTACTTCAGATCATAGTAACAATGACAATGGTACAACTCATAGATTTTGGTCCTTGTAACAAACTAACAATTAAAATGGTGGATTGATGTAGAGTTGAGGGGGTGAGCTTTCATTGAATAGTTCTGATCTCTTGCTGTTGTCCACATCCCACATAGTGATATAATCTGATTTTATTTAAAAGAATATGATTTCTCTCCAAAAACTCAAGAGTTTCAGGTGGAAATTCTTTCCTTAGAAAAAAGAATTACAAAAGAGTATTTTTTGTTGAATGTTTTGTATACTTACAAAAAATTATGACACACGTAACAATACTGGAGTGTTTTTTTTTTTTTAAAGAATGATGTTGGGTGGAAGATTAAGTGACAAAGAGTAAGATGATAATGATTTAGGAAGTCATGGTTTTATATACTAATATATATATATTTTGGGATAGGATTGATGAACTGATTAAAGGTGAGATTGGAAAGTGAAAAATATTGTGAGAGAGTGGGAATTACGATCATTGTTTCAAGTGGTTTAAACAAAGCTTATGATGTCTGATTCAAATTGGAGGATGAACCGTTTATCAAATCCTTTGTTCTTTTTATGCTCTATTTTTGGCAAGTGTATGAACCTATAAATGGAGTATATGTTTGCATTCTCATACAATTTAAACTCACAGCTTTTCTCAAGATCTTGAAGTTCTTTTGACTGGTTTAATGGATGCTGTAGATTACAGTACGTTGTTTTGCAAGCTAAGTGATATTTTCGTAAAACTAAAGTTCCTTGCTTTGTATGATTTGTAGGTGCATTTGATGATCCTGACATTATCCATGTTGATGATTCTGTTGATCCTGTGAGAGATTTGGAGACGATTAGTGAGGAGCTACGTTTGAAGGTATATTTTGATAAACTTGTAGGGTGCTTAACTATTTACTTGATATTTGTCTTTAAGTTGTTGGTTTTCAAACGTTTTATTGCTAACTGAATCTGAAAGTGTCTTAACAGGGTTTCATGGGTGTATTAATAGTTGTCTTCTTTGCATTTGAAAATATTTTGGCTTTCATAGTTTCCTCTTTTTTTTTCTTTTTTAATTCTCCTTAATATAGTCATTAAGCTTGTGAAATAAATTGTTTATCTTAGTTTCGGTTGAGCCTATTGCTTCATCAACATTACTTGCTCTTGAGTATTCTCTATTCCCAATCTTGGCTGGTACATCTCATATCGGCCAAGACATCGATGGGTATCGAAGCCCACTGATATGAGATATCATGAGGTGTATCAAGTAAATTAAAAATTGGGCAACTCGTCTGAGTCGACCAGGTAACAGCACGTATAGGCTATTTCGGTCCAATAAAGTCCAGGAAGGGCTTGAGATGACCGAGTTATAAAGTGTATCTACCAATTTTTTTGATAAAACAATAAAAAATCAGATAATATTGGTCAAATTAATTATTGTACACGCATTAAATCTATATTAGATATGAAATAGACAACAGACTATAAAATTGTCAGCTAAGCTTTTAAAAATAAATATAGCCATGATATCCGTGACCAGAACCACGATGGCCAAGGCAAGTATGATTTAGTGACACTATTACCATGACCGCTACCCTTATTGATACCGAGATTGAAAACCATGTTTATTCTTATCGTAATATATTTGTCTTGGTTAGGCAGTTTTTCTATTAGCAAAGATATTGCATGTGGATTCTTTCTTGCCCTTGGTGGCGGGATTACTATAAGTTAAGTTAGTTCTTTCCTTAGTAAGTTATGGCTCGATAGTTGAAGTAGAAGAGTCATTGAAGAAGACTTGATTCCAGAGAGCATTGATCGTATGCCATGTAATGTATGAGTACTGTATCTGCTAGGAATTGAGTGCAATGTCTAGGGAACTAGCTGAATAATAAAATGGAAATACACCATTTGTAAATAGCAAATTGACAATCACAATCTAAATCCAACTGGGTTTCCTGATATGGCCAGATAAGTAAATAAACATCTTGACTCTTGGGTTGTGTTATTATCAATGGTTTGAAGTTTGAAAACATGTGTAAAGAACACAGTCCTGGTATATATGCCTGAACTAGTTGAAGGGATTCTCAATTGGTCAAATCGGTAGAATTCATACCTAGAGACCTTAGGAGGACATGGCGTATCGTAATTTCTGGCCATAGGGCTGCTGTCCTGGATAGTGAATACAACATATGGTCGATTTAGAACCACTGCTACTAGCTAAGAAACATGAGTCTTAATGAGATGGGAGAATCAGTTACCTGTGTTATGAGTGTCCTTTACATGTCTTTAGTGATCAAGTGCAGTTATATATTGGCATCTGGAACATGAATGGCATACATTTTTTTCTAAGTGCATCTTGAAAGACTTTGATTCTTTCTTGTTGTACACCATCAATCTCTGTGTCTCCTCCATCTTAATTAGCTTGACTTGTCGTATGTTTAGTTCGTCTTATAGTTTGTTGATGACATAATGTGTACTGTGAAACAGCTAATGCCTTTCCTATGTCAGGATGTTGACCTGAATAGGCGGGCATTAAAGAAAATATGTTTGCTTTGTTATTACGAAACAGCTAATGCCTTTCTTATCTCAGGATGTTGAATTCATGGAGAGGAAGATTGAGGATCTTGAGAAAAGTATGAAGAGGAGCAATGACAAACAGCTGAAAGTGGAGCACGAGATCTGTCTGAAGGTGTGACTTTATTCTATACTGTCAATTTGTCATCGGCAAATTTTCTTGCTTTTCATTTTCAGTTGTAAGGGTTCGAGCAGAGATTCTTTAGAAGATTGGTCAAAGTTTTCACTGAATTATCTATTTCTTGTTGAAAGAATTTGTTTTCCTTGAATTTGTGGTGGTCTTGTCCACGTAATTGGTGTATGTACTATGAAGTCACTGTCCATCATGTGATATCTCCTTGTTATTTGTTCCATAAGTTGGATACAAATTTTTTTTTTTTTTTATTTCCTTTCTTAACAACACTTGCCTTCTTGGACTCTTACTACTAGTTACCAGCCCTTGCACCACCTGTTTAAGTCTTCAGTTTGATTTTATGTCTGTACCACGACTATCACCTTTTGTTTAGCTCCATACTTCCTTACTTTCACCTCTCTTCTGCATTTATGATGCTGTTCTCTGAACAAGTAGGGACTATAGTGTTATTGAAATTGTCAGTTCCGATGTCATCTCAAATTAATGGACGTTAAAGACATGCTTCCATTTGCCTTTTGAGTGACTTTCTAATACGTGGTTCCTTCTTCTTATAGGTAAAGGCATGGGTTGAGGAAGGAAAAGACATCCGTTTGGGAGAATGGAAAGCTGCTGAAGTGGAGGTCATGAATACATTTCAATTGCTAACAGCAAAGCCTGTTGTTTATTTGGTAAGTATATTGTTGCAAGTCATAGTTTTTGCTCATTGTAATGGGAAATCCAATTATACAACTATCTATTTAGAAGTGCGTTTGCTCTACATTCATATTATGCAATCCAGGAAGATAGATTAAATTTAGTTTCAGCAGCTCTAAAAATTGGATTGCGTACCAAGATTACCAATTTTATTGATATCTAAGCTTACAGTGTTTGATCTTGTTTTCATATTGCATTTCACTTTTCAAGCGAGGGCAGTTTGGTAACATGAAATGTTGCTATTTCCAACATCCAATTTTTTGAAATGGCCTATCATTGTGATAAAAATCAGAGTTTTTCTCACTTCACTTATTTTGTAGCTTATGTCATCCTTTACATGTTTGGTGAACTTTTTAGTATGGACAACAGACTAGGTTTAATATCTCTTTGACGACGGGGCAAGATTCTAAGTCTCACAAATAGCAGTATGGACTCAAAACAAGGATCTAAACATCTGTGCCAAGTGGTTACTAGATTCTAAGTCCACTAGGCCATTGAGAAAATTAGCGTCCATATGTAATTTAGAAAAATAGTATAATTATTCGCCTATCCGGCACTCCCTGTATATGTGGGAGTCACCCCTTTGTGTCTGTGTACATGGATGATGGTGGCCTTTAATCGAACCCATTTTTATATGCGACTTAACTATGGTCCCCTATTGAAAGGATTATGCTAAACATTTTAAAGATAACAAGCGTTCTCTTACTCCATATATGCATGGTAAATGTGCACCTATCTTACATGACAAAAAGTACACATGCACCGTGCCACCGTAGCTAATTGTATTCTCTGTACTTGATACTATTTGTACTGGCAAGTTCAATTTACTTTATTAAGATAATAGTTATGTTAATTAGGAGTATATGAATTCAGATACTTCAACGTGAACAATATAGAAATTAGTGTATGGAAGAGCCAAAATTTTGGAAGGCTTTTTTGCAAAAAATAAATTGTAATTTCATTTGTCTTTTCCACGTTTCCTATTGATCTGATGGAATAGACATTTCCTTAATTGAATGGATAGGTTGAGTTTGTAATTTGAGTGTAATTTTGACAATGTGATCAGGTTAACATGACTGAGAAAGATTACCAAAGAAAGAAGAACAAGTTTCTCCCCAAGATCCATGCCTGGTATGTTCGCGTATTTCATCAGAATTTTTTTGCATCAATGTATGCAGCCAGTATTAAAAATGATAAAAAAAATTTTACAGTCTGGTGTTGGTCTAATTTTTAAGGTAGAAACTGCTCTTAATTAGAATGACTTTGCTAACGAATAAATGATGCATAATTCTATATCAGGAGTGGTTTATGTGACACTGTCTAGCTTGTTGCTGAACTTTTACTTCTGTCTTTGCTTACTTCATTGCTGTGTATTTGTGTGATTAAAGAGAGGGTGGGCTTGCTACTACACAACGTCAATGTTTTAACTTAGTGCCTATCTTTAAAAACACAAACATGATGGATGGTGCAAGTACCATGCAAGTAATTACTGTCATATTTCTGAATTCTTTCCATTTTGTTTGAACTATGACATCGCATTTCATAATTGTGATGTCTACCAGGGTGCAGGAGCATGGTGGTGAGCCAATCATCCCTTTTAGTGGCGCTTTTGAGAGAGACCTGACTGACATGCCAGCAGATGAAGCTGCTAGATATTGTGACGAGAAAAGTGTTCAGAGGTAAGTCTGGACTATGGCCTCAACTCAGGCTAAAATCACTGGTGCTTATTTGATGTGAGTGGTATATCAAGCTTTTCTTTTTGAGCTAAGGTTGCTGTGCGACACAGGAATCGCAATGACAATTTTTTCAGTGATATAGTTAGGAAGAATCTTTGCAGGCTTTGAAGCATTGAAATTAAATGTTTCTACATTGAAAGATTAAGGATATACGTAACTTTTGTTTGTTTGAGATTTTATTGTGTTAGATATCTTATTATGATTTATTCGTATCATTTACAAATATCTTTATGATAGTATATCATGTTGGTAATTTTCTGATTTCTTTACGATAGTATATCATTTTCATTATGGCTAGCTGTTGGTCATTCTCTCTCTCTCTCTCTCTCTCTCTCTCTCTCTCCTGTTCATTGTAGCTTTAGTCTCTAATTTCTTTATGGAAACCGTTCGCTGTCTCAGTGAGTTGATTGCATGAAAACAATTTTTTCTCTCAGTAAGTCACGGGACCTCTGGTCACTTGTATAGTTGTATGTGATAACACCAAAAAGATCACCATATTGGTTAAAGTTGTTTCTTTTAATATTTGACTTTTAGCTTTAAACTAAGCTGTCTTATTTAACCATTGAGTTGGACTGATCATATTGATAAATTATAGTCTTGTGTGAAAATTTGCATTATTTTTATCCTTTTGTTGTTTTGCTAGAATGCTTTCTATGATTTATTACATTGTTAATCTTTTGGTGCTGTTTCTTCCAGTGCCATAACGAAAATTATAAAGACTGGATTTTCAGCTATTAATTTGATATACTTTTTCACGGCAGGCCCAGATGAGGTAAGGATATCTTTGTCCACCGCTACTTAATCTTGAATTCCTTTGTGTGATATAGGAAACCTATGCACAGTTCTCACACGATTGTATCTTCAAAGAAATTTTAGCTTGAATTTGTTTGCGCAATTTTTGCTTACTTAAATTTCTGGAGAGTGTATGTTGTGTCTTGTATTAAAAGTCATTGTTTCCATTTTTTCAGGTTAAATGCTGGCAAATTAGACGACACACTAAGGCTCCTCAAGCTGCTGGAACAATCCACACTGATTTCGAGCGAGGGTTCATTTGTGCTGAGGTAATTTTGTTTATGCAAGGCCTAAATGTTATAGTCTTTTTTCATCCATATTTGTTGGTACGTTTGCTTATTTTGTGAAGTTAAGCAACTAGTCCCTCCGTCACTGCAATACTTTACATTATACAAAATGTACGATACTGGAGTACAAGTACATAGTTACAAATATTATTGTTTGCAAATAGACCAAGTGGCCATCTCTTAGAGAGTAATGAAAGTGATCCCTAATGTATTTCAAAGGTATTTGTGAAATGACTAAACAGTGGAAAATTCAAGGTAAGTTACTGGGAGTGACCGACGGAGTAATTGTCAAGGGTGTATTCAACTCTTATATGCTCTTGTATCTAACTATTTGTTTTCTTTATCGACTGTGCTTTTGTTTTATATGGAATTTTACAATGTTTTAGGTCATGAAGTTTGAGGATCTAAAAGAACTTGGTTCTGAATCAGCTGTGAAGGTATGGCTATTTTTTTTCCTACTGAAAATAATACTCGTACTACTCCCTCCTTTTCAATCAAAAAAGCCCCATGAGGGATTGACACAAGTTTTAGGAAATTTAATAAAAATAAGGGTAGTATTGGAAGCTGGTAAAATGAGGTCCACTTTAAAGAAGAAAGTGTGTGGTATTTGGGTAAAATAGTAGGTATCCCGTGATGGTGTGAGACCTGATTTTGGTTTTCCGAGGCAACTCTTATTCATAATTGGTTACATAGTAAATTGACTCTTGTAGTCTCATCCTTGAATCGTATAATTCTGTCATGTGTGTCTAAAGATGTCCAGTGTGCTGATATGATTCATTTTCATCTGCCCTCCCTTCTGCTACACTCCTTTTGGGCCACACTAATAATTATATCACCCTAATATCTACTCCGTACTGTTCAATTTCGGGCCATGTTAGCTAGATTTCTATGGCTCCAAAATATCGTTTTGACACGGGAACGAGTGTGGACAGAGTTAGTGCGACACATTTAAAGTTCAAGTTTTAAGACACAAGGACTCCATGCAAAATAAGGATAGTAAATACGGAGTACAAAAATTTTAAGATAAAATTGACGAAGTTACTAGTGACTGCTAAACTGAAATGGAGAGCTGTTTGATACATATGGCTCAAAATCACCAAAAATCAAATTATATGCTTCATACCCCATCTTTTCCTCTACTTTTGTCGTGCAAGCTTCTCAAACTATTTCGCTTGAAGTGTCGGATTAGCAAGTGTTGGGTACAAATTACATGCGCATATCATGTGGCTGTATCCCTGAACAGTTACGGCCATGGGTGTCACCCCAAGTCGAAGAGTAACATAGGCTCCTAGACACCAGATAAAGTTTCTTGCTTTATCAACTAACCTTATCTTGACAACCTCTCATGGCTCAACAGTGTTCCGTATTTTTTCTTTAACATAGATAATCTACATTTTGCGAGTGTTAATAAACTGCAATTTTGGGCTTGTATACAGGCTGCTGGAAAGTATCGACAGGAGGGGAAGACGTATGTGGTACAAGACGGTGACATTATCTTTTTCAAGTTTAATGTCTCCGGGGGTGGCAAAAAGTGAGCTTTACCCTACCTTTAATGTTTGGCGCGCACTATTTTTTCTTTTTAACTTTTCCCTCGAGAGGGATGTACAACTTCACCAACCTACGCTGGTATTGTGAATTGGTACATGTTTGTTGTGGTTGCTCTCTTATTTTTGATTGGACGTTTACAAGTCGTTAAAGTTAAAGATTATAGTTAGATTGCGGAATTTACTATTGCACTATTTATTGTGGCACTCTAATAGGGAGTATTTATGGTTCTTTTCATATTTGACCTAATGTAACTCGCAATCCTAAAGACGACTCTTTCCCATGCAAATATGCAATCTTCAATTAGGTTGGCATGTAATACAACGGTGTGTATTATGCTACATGCCTACATATGCGACAATTTGCTCTTTTTATTTGGTATTCAAGGGCTAAATTAAAATAAAAGTTCAGTACATACAGATACACACACCAAAGCAGAGCTGCAGAATGCAAATTAAGCTTTGCGAACATGATACTCAACAGAGGATTCTAGCAATTATCTAGACGAAGATTTCTAAGACCGCAGGTGCCTCCAAAATTTTCTAAAACCGACGACATATTGACCAAATCAAAAGAAAGCTAGTACTAAACAATTTTCTAACATAACATAACAAGACCCGAATTACACGCGTTTGCATGTATAATAAACAATCAGGTGTGTGACAAAGGTTACACTCCCAGAAAAATTCAACTGTTTGTTTGATTTAGTAAGATGAGGTGAAAGACGGGGGAGATTCAATTTTCCGTTTATTAAGATTGAAAACGGAAGTAATAAATGACACGTAATTGTTCAAAAAATTGTATGGACAGTAATTATCTCATCTCAAACATTAATCTCTGTAGAAAATCACTGTATTTACACGTTCTCGTTAGCACCAGTCATCGAAACATGACACTTCCAAACAAAACTCAGAAATCACAGTGGCACATACACTTGCGCAAACAATCCCTCTACGCTTGTGACATTCCATTTTGGAAGAGCTGTCTAAAGTTTAATCACATCTATCAATCTCCGAAAAACACCAAATCACATTATCAGCGGTGTTATTTGTTAGCAGCAGCTGGCTTGCGTTCCTGGAGGGAAATAACCGTCTCAAATGCTCCTACTAAAGCCTTAACTTTGCTTTTCCGGTTTTGAGCAAGCTTACTGGCTGTTTCTTCAATCACATTATTGTAAAGAACTTGCTCCTCTTTTGTCACCATTTCTTGGTGCTTCAAAGCAACCTTCTCTTGCTCAGTATCCTCCTTTTTGTCGATCTGAACAACTTCCTTGATGAAGTTCATCCTTTTGGTCCCTGAACTAGCGACTTGATCCTCTGGTAGGACTCCTCCCTGCTCAAACCTCAGTCTTCTCGTACTGTCGATTTCGGACTCAAGCTCAACCACCTTTCCCTTCCTAAATTTCAGCTTCAACGCTGAAGGATCTTGATCCAACCTAGAACTACGTCTATTACTATTTTCTTGTTTCATGTAGTTTGAGATCGAGTCATCAACGTCACTATCAACTTCATGTGATGAAAAAGAGACGGAGTTTGCCTGAGAAGATGAATGAAGTGACTCCGGAGACAAAGGAGAAGGAGACTGAATAAAATGACTTGAGATTGGAGCCGTAGGCAAATGATCTTCCGTGGTCTCAATCATATGCAATGTCTTCTCCTCGGCCGTTTCATTATTAATTCGCTTCACTTCAGCCTTGTTCACCGTTACACGGTTCTTAGGAGAAGGTTGATTCCTCAGTATCTGATCTTTTGGGCTAATACCATTTGTCTTTCTTACATTTTTAGATCTCACATCTTTAACTCTAGAGCTACCAACTGCAATCATGACTTCTGAAGGATTTAAGGGCTTTCTCGCATCCAGTTTGGGAGAACGTTTCACAGACAATATAGTGGCACATGGAGTGAGGATTTTTCTCGCCGCTACACTAGAGCTTCTTGGATGATCTGTAAACTTTGTCTCGGTAGCTGGCTTGCCCCGTAATGGTTTGAAAAGATCTGGAGATAAAGAAGATTTTACAGCCGGACGGCTTGGTTTTATAGCACCAGTAGAAACACTTCTTACTACAGGTTTTGAAGGTGTCGGTTTTAGTAAGACATCCTTTTTTGAGGCAGAAGCAGCTTCTTGCTTTATAAGCTTCGAGATGTCTGGAGAAGACGATCTCCCAGGGGATCGAACTATTTTCTTCGTTACTTTTGAGGTCTGTGAAGGGGATTTCATAAACGGTCTAGCTTCTAATTCGACTGATTTAGAAGATTCACAAGTAGTGATTTTCCTAGACAACAGATAACTTTTCTTCTGTGTAACATTAGTAGCAGCTGCCTCATCAGAAAGACGATGCTCAAGATTATTGTCTACTCCGACTGTTTTCTTCACCTTTCCACCAACAAATATTTGAATCTCAACAGTCTTTGCTTTCTCCGGCAGTGGTGCTGACATCCTTCTCACGGCCCGCCAAGGCTTTTCATTGAAAACATGCGGCTTACCATATTTGCAAGAATCATGGCAGGAACCAGTAGACGCTCTAAGATAATGAGGAACAGCAACAACACGTTTTTTAGCTGCAACCGGCTTCTTATCCTTTGAAAAAGCTTCTTGAATTTTATTTACTTCATCGTTCAATGAAACATGAGCAGTGTCCTCGGCCATTACAAAGCTGAGCAGGAAAATTTGGGGAGTCTAAAACCTGAAATAGTCACAGCAATGATAACAAGTATCAAACACTATTACTCTGTAGTCTGTACTACACTAGTAAATTACATTTCGAAACAAATGAAAATGAATATGGCAGGACATGTAAAAACATTAGCAGGTCTTGCTAACCTCTAACAAAATTCAGTCCATACGATACAAGTTTTAGCCATATACTCGTATAAATTACGAGTGTGATTTTAACTTACAATGGTTTTAAACAAGAATTTGTCTTAAAACATTAAATACGGAGTATAAAAAGAGCAAACATGGAGCATAACAATTTTTAGTACTTTGAAACCACTAATAGGAACGACCTTAAAATCCACGAAGTAAAAAGAAAATATAATCCTCTGTAACTAACATAAATAAAGCAGTCATCATCTTCATGTCTGTGATCTTCAAGACAAAGAATTGTCGTCTACACACAGGCAAGTTATAGCTGACCTCATTTAAGAAGCAGTTCACATACTCCAACTCTTTAACCTCTGGGAAATTTTCAAACCCCACGAACAACTAAAGATGATAAAAGGTACGAAAAAAATATTATCACTCCCTCGGTCCATCCATCCCATTTATATCATCCTCGTCAACTATTGTGTAGCTTTTAACATTATTTCACCTAATACACTAGCTACAACTGAATTCCGAGGATAAATTGACCATCCAAAGACAACAGATGGAGATTGGAAAGAATGGTTTCTTCGACATTTGCATTCAACAACATTAGATCGTTTGCAAAATGAAGTTTGAAATTCAATCAGTATTAATCATCTTAACCCAATTTCCCAAATAAACTAGTATTGCACCGTATATTCTAACCTCAATAATATATAGACTACTGATTTCGAGTGATAGATAGATTAAATTATACGAGTATTTTTGTTAGCTCATCAAACGGTTTAAGTTATACCCATTCTCAATATAAAGAGCTAAGCAAACTAAAACAACCAGAATATCCTGACTGTCTAATTGAAATTGGTACAAACTATCATCACGTTCAAACACACAAACAAGTCACTAAATACACAAATTCTTGGATAAAACGGTATCACAAGAAATTTTGCATCAGCATTTTCAAAGATTCACTTCCAAGAAGCATGAAGGCATTAGCAACAATCCAAGTTATTTTTGAATACAAACGACGAGTTCCTTTTGTGTGGCAAAATATATTCAAACACGAATATGCCTCTAATAAAACGGTTTTATGATCAATTGTCATAACATGACTTTACAATTTACAATTTACATGTAAAATACTAGGATAATTCGAAAATGGTATAAACAGTAAAATGGTCACCTGAAAAAAAATTACTATCATTGATAAAATAGTCACGAAAGCTACAAAATCCATTACTAGTTAGTAGTTACTACTCAGCATAATAAAGGGTACAAAATGTAAAAATAGGATTACGCATCGGATATGGTAACTCAACTCTTTGAACTTTTTGAGTTTTTTTAATTAAGTTTTTGAACTTTTATGGGGGTTTGTAACAGGACTCGAAAACTTTAAATTAATACTCAAAAATTTTACATAAATGTTGAAAATCTTGAAACGTGATGTAT
>JAUEKU010169789.1:0-11304 GCA_032274805.1 Gypsophila paniculata
TGATCCTGAACGATTTTATCGACGAAGTAATTTTAAAAAAGAAAACTAAAAATCAAAATTCGAGCTAAATCATTTTTTAATGATTGAGCCAACAATTTGATGATATCTATTAAGGGTAAACGTATCTTATTTTGGTCTAAGGTACCTTAAAAATGTTAGATTCATGCAAATCATATGAGGTTTCAGCTTAACACAATTCATATGAGGTTTCAGCTTAACATATAATCTCAAATGAGACGGTCTTATTATAAAAGGTGATCTCATCGTTCTTAGCTTTTATATAGTGTTTGTAGTGTAGGTTTTATATGGTAAGATGATTTTATCGGACATTTATTATCATCTGAAAACTAATTGGCAATCGATGAAGTAACTCCTTGAATTATAAATGAGGTCGATCTCCTCTATTTCTCTGACGTGAGACCTTAAATACACGTGGAACTTCTTCAAAAAAATGGGAACAAACGTATACTCATTTTATTGATAAAAGAGATTTTAACTCAAATTCATTGACGTAATTAATCGAGATTTATCATTCACTTAATCATTAGTTTTTGTTAGGTTTTGTTGCCTTCTCGCCTAGTGAAACAGTGAACTCACTATACGTGGTCACAAGAAAACAACATGACACTACTTTCAGAAATTAACTAATGCATGGTCTAATGCCAGAAATCGAGTTCCAAAACGTACCATAATACCCTTGTGCAAATCAAATGTCTTTTTGATGGAAAAGTCATTTGCCTATTATGACTAAGTTAATCATCATTTCTAAACGAACTTAACTTAATCATGAAAGTTAATGTATACTCTATATAATACAACTTTCCTTATTGAGGATGTCTTAATTTAGTGATTAGGACGGAGATATCATGGACAATAGGTCTCAGGTTCGATTCCCCTCTCTCCTTTCAATTCGTTGTATTGACTTCGTGTCATCCATTTAGTAGTATGTTCATATTGTCGTAGCAATGGTTACAATAAGTCAATAACTCGTCATACAATCGGTTCTAACATGAGATTCACCTAGTTATTCAACTTCTTTTTGGTCAATCATAAAATCTACAATCGTTACAAATTGTTGCGCACTAGATAAACCTCAAATGTACACTGCAAATCTCACATATTCTATTACCACCTTTCCAATCAGCTGAAATCGAGACCTGCGCATAATATAATCTAAACAAAATCAGAACGTGTTACCCCCACAAACGATGTTGCTATCTAGTACACAAAATTACACTAAAGCATTGAAATCAAAGATGAAGATGCAAAAGTGAAAACCATTCAACATTCAACTCCTACTAATTGGTCATTAACAAAGCACTTAATGATAGTAGTATATGATGATTCAATATCAATGTGCTTGTACATGTATATATATATACATGTAATGTGTGCCCTCAATTAACGCCCCTAGATTTTTCCATAGTGTTAATTTGTTTACTTTTGACTTATCCCTTTCAAATAGACTCTTATTGTTCAAACTTTGAGCCTTTTCCTCCCACTTTCTCTCTCCTCAACTTGCAAATATCAACAACAACCCACTCATTTTAATAAGTACTACGGAGTATTATTATTATATGCTCCTCACATAAGTACACATATTTCACCACATTTTTTTTTTCTTCAAAATTAAACTAACAAAACTTCATCAATAAATTCCACCACCACCACATCATCTTATACATCATCACCACCTTCTTCTTGTTCCCTTCAGGCCTTCATTATAACCCCATACCTTCTCCTTTATCCTTGGTAAGTTCTTTTTTCTTTTTATTTAATTCAACATATCAAATAACACCGTTGTATACCGTGTAACAGAGTTATAGTGATTTCATACCTCATTAAGTGAGGTAGAAAAGTTGCGATAGAACCGTTATACACGGTACAACGATTTTATTAATAAAACTTAAAAAAAAAAAAATTCTAAAGATATTTGAAAATAAGAATCTTAATCAAAATTCCATTTATTACATTAATTAAATTCATTTAAATAATTATTGTAAAAATTTTAGGTAGGATATAGAGAATTTTATGAGCACTTTCCCTTCTTGCTAAGCTTTCTCTTCAATTCTTTTGTCTTTTTCCCTTCTTACCCTCACATTTAACACAAATTCTCATTTAAAACGGGTATATCCGTCTTAAGCTTAAGACGGGTCAAGTATTAATAATAAAACAAAAATAAAGTGCATAGGAAAGAACAAAAGATTTGTCTTATATGCACAAGTAGGGGTGATACTTGACCCGTTTTATTGTTAAGACGGATAACCCGTTTTAAGGGAGACTTGCTCCGCATTTAATTTATGGCTTTTCATTCACTATTATGTTCACATGTTCCCAAACTTTTCTCACTTTCTTCACTTCTACCCTTTTTATTCCTTCCCCTTATTATTCCTCCACATTCACAACCTAAACGAAAACAAGTGTTAGTTCAAGCGGTAAGACCTCCCTAACTCCAACCATAAGGTCAGGGGTTCGATTCTCATCAGCGATATTCTAACCAATATTTCAGGGACGACGATGAGAAAAGCGATGGAGATCCAGGACAACGAAAGTGGGTCAGACGCAGGAGGGAGCGTGAACTCACAAACAAGCCAACCGCGGGTGACATTCAGCGGCCCATTAGTGTCAACAACAACAACAACAAAAAGGCCCAACACATCAGCACGTTTCAGAGACGAGATGAACGAGTACGTAGAAATCACCCTAGACGTAAGAGACGACGCAGTGTCAGTGCAAGACATTCGAGGAGCCGTGGATGAGCAGGAAGCAGCATTGCTAACGAGCCAGCTGGAACGACAGCGGCCGCAAAAATTGACGAGTCAGTTGTCTGCGAAATTAAAACAGGTGTCGAGGGAGCTGAAACGAGTCACGTCGTTGGATGGAGGACATAGAGGCGGGAGTGAGTTTAAGAGATTGGATAGAAGTAAGACGACGGCCGCACGTGCGTTGCGCGGGTTACAGTTTATTAATAAGCTTGATGGTTGGGAGTCTGTTGAGAAACGTTGGGATAAGTTGGCTGTTGATGGTTTGTTGCTTAGATCTCGCTTCGGCCAGTGTATTGGTATGTGATGTCTTTTGTTTCGGATTCGTTTATTCAATCGTAAATATATTTTCATTACTGAATTTTAATTGTTTTAAATTGCGCATTTTATTAGTTTTGGTATTTTAGCAACTGTTTACTAAGAACCGTAGAATTTAGAAAAACGAGAGGATACCACGGTATAAAAATCTATGACGAAATATTTTATTTTATTGACTAAATTACTATGATTTAATAATTTGTACGAGTAACAATTTATTCGGTCAATTGGTATGTGTTGCTTGCTACTCCTCCCTTTTGGTTTTTTTTTTTTTTTTTTTGGAATTGACGGTTTTATGCATATGACGAGCTATTTTATTTGATTTTGTTGATTGAAATTGTGGTTTTATGTTTGGTGGCAATCTGTTAGAAAAATTGGTTGGAAAAATCGTAATTACGATCATATTTTTAGTGTTAGATAACTTGGGACATACGAAGTATCAAATATGATTAGTAAAAATGTTGAGCACCAATTGTATTAATTGTTTTGTGTTGTATTTTTAAGTTGATCTTTTTCGCCCGTTTAGTCGTAATTTTATTTGGGTAAAGTACCATTTTATTTGTGTAAAGTTTGTTCAATTGGCATCAATTCGCATAGCACATCGCACCGAGTACAAGATCCGTGTTAAAATATTAGTTTTGTGACCATTTTGCCCAGAGTATCTTGTACTCAGTGTGGTGTGCTATGTGAATATATAATTTTAGATTCTTCGATTATATTAATTTTAAAATTGTTGGTGGATGGTATACGAAGAGAAAATAGTTAAAATATTTGTTTGTATTACGAGCGATGATTATTAGGAGTATTGAAAATGACTAGGTACTTTGGTTACAAATTTGTTAGCTATGGAGTAAATACCATTAGTAGGTACTTTTTCGGACTTGGGCCTCGTCTTTTTGGTGAATTTTGGGGTCGGGGTTGAATTGGATTGAACTAAGAACAAATTTATTGTGGGAATGAATAATTGAATTTAACTAATCTCAACTACAATTAGTTAAATTTAAGTTCAAAAGAACGCAATAGTAGTGAAATATTGACTAATAGTCTCGTTCGCAAAGTAATTACGCACTAAGTACTCCATGTTATATTGAGCAAGACAATATGTTGGGATATTAGTGGTAAAATTAAATTTAAAATGGTTTATATTTAAATGCACTCATAAATACTATAGTTGCTTAAAATTAAATGAGAAAACTAATACTAACAAATTGTAAGGAAGTTTGAAAAAGTTTGATATAATGGTGGGAACACACAAGTGATAGTGGTTACATACCTTTATTGCCTAGTAATAATAATGGTGGTACTAAAAGTTTCTACAGAAATTTCAAGATTTTTTATTATGTCAATTATTGGAGTTTGTTTGGTATCTTTGTTGTTTCTGACATTGGTATATAGATTTTCATTCACATGCAATTATTATTATTATTGAAATTTATTTTTGGTAGATGCTTATCTATTTTTGGCACGCTTATTTAGACGTGTGAGTCGATTGTCGGTCTCACTGATGATGAAGTTGCGTCATCGTATTAGATAAAAACCATGCTGAATTTAGAGACGGGGCAATTCTGTGGATAGGATAGTGAAAAATAAGACAATTTTGGAGAATTGGGGCTCGTAGAATCGTTGTAGAAAAATTTGAAGAAGGGTAACCGATCAACTAGTACAAATTTTAAGACGATCTAGAGATAATGGTCATTTATCAAGGGAATGAAAATCATTTGATGCGTATACTTTGAAATGTTGCATATTGAGCGGAATGAGGACTAACGTTATAAAATACGTAAGTGATAATACAATTTTTTTTTTACTCCGAATATTGGATATTCCAAGAATTAAGCCAATTCAACACATCAATATCATGGAGTGAAATTAGGCAATGATAAAATCATGTAAATTGATCTAATTTATTCTTTTGAAAACGAACCTGAAAAAGGATTCCGTGCTAAAATTGACATAAACGCGGTGCCAGAAAGAAAATCTGATATTAAAAAGAGGAAGTTTCTTGCGAAATTGTTTAACGAGAAAGAAAATATGCGAACGCAGGTATGAACGAGAAAGAATTTGCGGGAGAATTATTTGATGCATTGGCACGAAGGAGAGGAATTGTCACGGGCACAATTACTAAGACTCAACTCCGTGATTTTTGGGAGCAGCTCTCTGACCAAAGTTTCGATGCTCGCATTCAAACCTTCTTTGACATGTAAGCATCTTTATAACGGTCTCATTTAATATTTCGTATCGATAGATAGTTTAAGGATTAGTGAAAAGAGTTACTCCGTGTATAAAATTGGCAATAATCATCTACCTTGCTTTAGTCTCCATAATAATTCCTTGTACCTTTGTCCAACACTTGACATCTCGACATCAATATACCGTTTCTATATTCGTAAAATATATCAATGTCATAAGTGATAACTTGTAGAATTTTCTATTCAATTTGTTAGATGATATAATTTCTAAAAATAGCCGTTATAGTCGCATGAAAAGGATATATGTTGGTCAAATTGCTGAAAAAGTCAACCATTCATCAAATATAAATATTTTGACCATAATTGTTTACTTGTTCAACATTTTATTTTTGTGTATTTTAGATTTATTTGACTGTTAGTTGAATAAGTAATGATAAAGGCAAAGCCTATAATTAGCTATGATTATATTGTTTTATTAATCTTGTTTCCACGTCACAATATTCGTGGCAAGGTTCGTAGAATTTCTGTTCCAACATTTTCATTCAAACATTCACATCGGTTTTTTCCTTATGTATCTTAAGGGCACACATTCATGATTCTAAAATTTAGTATAATTATTAAGTAGGAAAGTCTCAACACACAAGACATGCTGAATTATGAGTAGCCCAAGAAAACAGTTTTCAGACTTACGCTGTATGTTTTAGGTTGAAAAACATTATATAGCGCAATGGGCTTCTCTTATTTTAAGCTAATCTTATAATATAAGACGGTTTTATAAGAGATTCTCAAAAATTTGAAGTATCTAATGTCGTTAACGTGTGTATCAAGATTAATTAAATTTGAAGCTAATGTTTTACTTTTCCAAAATTTGAAATTTGGTTGTTATTTGACCGTTCTAGTAGTAGTAGTAGACTGGTAGGTGCAAAATTACCGCTTTCCTCCTAACTTCCTGAGTTGGTAAATAACCACCGACACAACTACAACAGTATTTCATATTTGGTCAGTGATTTAGGAGTTAAATTGAGACTTTAATTTGCCAATAATTGGACATTGACAAATAAGACTAGTTAAATATTCAAACGCAAGTCGATTTTGTGACCACGGACAAATGGGTTAGCAGATTTAGGATGAGTCACGGCGTGGCCTATGTTAATTATTTTTGTGGACGCCTTGGGGATGGCCCATGAAAAGCCGTGTTTAGTTCTTACTTTGTATCTCTTTTGTCGACGACGAGAAGATTTAATAGTTTTTTTAAAAGGCGGTTGTATGCATACAATACGTTATCTTCTCTCTTAAAAGTTAAGGTATATGACATGAAAATAGTCCGTTATACACATATAACGGTCTCATTTGGACTTTAACGTTAGTAAGATTCAAGAATGCTCACATCATCGCCTTGTTTGTTCAAATTGTAGGGTGGACAAAGATGCCGATGGAAGAATTACTGAAGAAGAAGTGAAAGAGGTAGGAATCAAACAATCATATTCTGTTTTGTCGATTATTTTTCTTTCCTAGTATATAAAAATATAACTCTTGAAAAGCTATTTAGAATAATTTTTTGAATTTTTTGCAGATTATCTCATTAAGTGCATCAGCCAATAAGCTATCGACAATTCAGAACAATGCTGAGGAATATGCAGCCCTCATCATGGAGGAGCTTGACCCTGATGGCCTCGGTTACATTGAGGTCAGTTCACTTTAACAATAAATTTGTTTTAGGTCGAAGTTACAAAACGTCGACCATTATTAATATGTCCGGAAGTACGCAATAATATCAGATGTTGATTTGGTATAATTAACATCACTATGATGTTTTGATTTGTTATAGGATACCATATCATTATGTTACAGATATAATAGCAAATGGCAACTAGCTTAGTTGGTAAAGTCATGAGAAGTGTTACTCATGACCGACAAAACATAGTGAAAGCGTTGTGTTTGGAGAGTGCGTAAAGTCACATTAGAAGTTTGTAGGGCGGAGGGAGTAGCCTTTCTATAGGGACTTGAATTGCTGATTCTGAATTGGTTAACCAAAATTGGAAATTACTTTCGTTTTCTCTTCCAATCCCATCATTTAAAGAGACCCGTACTAATCTTGTGATCTCTGATAATTTGCAGCTCCATAACTTGGAAATGCTGTTGGTGCAAGCCCCAACTCACTCAAGCAACACGGTCACAGACAGCAGAAAGCTCAGCCAAATGCTAAGCCAGAAGCTGGTTCCGACCAAGGAGCACAATCCGGTGAAGCGAAACGTGAAAAAATTCACTTATTTTGTCCAAGATAACTGGAAAAGGATTTGGGTCATGCTCCTGTGGCTCGGCATATGCATCGGCCTCTTTTTATGGAAGTTTTTCCAGTACAAGAATCGCTACGTGTTTCATGTCATGGGATATTGTGTCACCTTTGCTAAGGGTGCAGCCGAGACACTCAAATTCAACATGGCCATCATCCTTCTCCCTGTGTGCAGGAACACCATCACCTGGCTAAGGAGCAGGTATAAGACGTTGAAATATATCGCTCACACACTCTCTTTGTAGTTTATACATGACGTTCTCACATTTCTTTCAAAATATAATGATATATTTACTCATAGTAAATCGGTTTCTGCTACGATATTAATGGTGCAAGTTTCATGATTTTCGTCATAATCAATTGATTTTAAAGATCGATACTGTCATGGTTACTCAATACCTCAATTCTTGTGATCAGGACGAAGTTAGGTATGGCGGTGCCTTTTGACGACAACATCAACTTCCACAAGGTTATTGCCCTAGGCATTGGAGTCGGGGTAGCAATTCATGCTTTATGCCATCTTACATGTGATTTCCCAAGACTGCTCCACGCGTCAGATGCGGCCTATGAACCTCTAGGGAAGTACTTCGGGTATGGGAAGAAGAAACCTAACAACTACTGGTGGTTTGTCAAAGGAAAGGAAGGGTGGAGCGGTATAATCATGGTTGTTCTAATGGCCATTGCGTTTACTTTGGCCCAACCGTGGTTCAGGAGGAACAGACTCAAGTTGCCCAAAGCCCTCAAAAGACTTACGGGATTCAACGCGTTCTGGTATTCTCACCATTTGTTCATCATAGTTTACGCTCTCTTGTTGGTCCATGGATGGTTCCTGTACCTCAGCAAAGAATGGTACAAGAAAACTGTAAGAATCGAAACCCTCGTCATTTATCTTAATTTGTCTGTGAACCCGTTCAATACAAAATTTGTGACTTGTTCGGCAAATGCCAGTAGGATAGCCAACAAAAGTCATTGAGACGCCGTACTTAAATTTTGTATAAAACAGTTTCACACGTCTGCGATTAATTGTCTAATAATGGTTTAATAAAGCGAATAGAAATTGATGTCATGTGATGAATCTGTTGCAGACATGGATGTATCTTGCTGTGCCAGTTTTGATTTATGCATCCGAAAGGCTGCTTCGGGCTTTAAGGTCTGGCTACAAGACAGTACAGATCCAAAAGGTTAGCTTTCATGCCGAAAATTCATGCCAATACCTGGTTAATACTGTAGAAAATTGAAACCATCGTTCCGAGATTTAATCTGTGCATTGTTATAGGTCGCGGTCTACCCAGGGAACGTGTTGTCGCTGCACATGTCAAAACCCCAGGGATTCAAATACACCAGTGGACAATACATTTTTGTGAATTGTGCTGATGTTTCTCCATTTGAATGGTAATTCTTCGACATTCAATTCTCATAAGAGTTAAGACTGAAGTTTGCACTGAATTTGAGCGATGAAAAGCTGATTTTCTGAAATGATTTTAGGCATCCGTTCTCTCTGACTTCGGCTCCAGGGGACGACTATGTAAGTGTTCACATTCGAACATTGGGTGATTGGACATCTCAGTTGAGATCACTCTTCTCCAAGCTATGCCAGCCGCCTACAAACAGTAATCAAAGTGGCCTCTTAAGAGCTGACATGGTCACTGGATCTTCTTACATTCCCAGGTAATTGATCTCACCCCTTTGTCATACCTTGTGTTAAAATACCCCTTTTTCGGTAACGGAGCTCCCGAGATTCAAAATTGATACCTCTTACCTATTGGCCTGCCTTGCTCCGATACCTGAAACTATGAAATGACTACTTATAAAGTCTTGAGGAAAAAAGTTTTGATAACGTAAGTTGAACTTGTATTATACGACCCAAATCTGCATACGACATTTAGTACCTAACTAATGGCATGACCACGTACAACGCTTTGTACGAATGATGTTCTGCAAAAAAATTTGTATAGCTCATTAGTCGATATTAGAGGGTCAATCACTACGAAAATCTGTGGGATCTCAAACCTACTATAGAGTTGACCCAACCTGTATCTGTAGTCAACGAATTTTTGTTCCGCCTGACCAAACTCCGGACACGCATCTTAACACGACCCACTTGAACCTTTCAATAGGCATAGCCTCCTTCAATTTGTATTTAACACTATCTCATTATCTGAACAAAACCTAAATGTATATGTTTTGATTTTCTAGGATGCCTAGGCTCAAGATAGATGGTCCTTACGGAGCACCAGCCCAAGACTACAAGAAATACGACGTCCTTTTGCTAGTAGGTCTAGGAATCGGAGCAACACCGTTGATAAGTATAGTCAAGGATGTGATGTACCACATCAAGCAACAAAAGGAAGAGATGGAGAACGGTCTAGTAGATGCCAACCACGGAGCTACCCCTGGTAACAATAGTAACAAGCGGAAGCCCTTTGCTGTCAAACGCGCTTACTTCTATTGGGTGACACGAGAACAGGGCTCGTTCGAATGGTTTAGGAGTGTCATGAACGAGGTGGCTGAGAATGATCACGACCATGTGATCGAGCTCCATAACTACTGCACGAGCGTGTATGAGGAAGGAGATGCTAGGTCGGCCTTGATTGCGATGCTTCAGTCTCTACACCATGCTAAGAACGGTATGGATATCGTCTCCGGGACTCGTGTGAAGACTCATTTTGCGAGGCCTAATTGGAGGGCTGTTTTCAAGCATGTTGCTGTCAACCATTCTGATAAAAGAGTTGGTAAGCATTTCACATATCAATACATTATTCTATCTACTTCATTTAATTTTACGTACAGTCAAGTTCACAAACAAACGTGCTTCCGGTATGGACGATTAGGTCTTGAGGATCGAACCTCGAATTTAAGCCTCTAAATAAAATTTAGACATTTAACCCATGGATTTCAATGGGGGGTTAGTAGGGCGATCGCCCAACTGAATTGAGCTTTCCTGATTTTTTTAATAAATTCTCTTGGTCGATTATTTATCTGCCTCCAAAATTCCGTCACCCTTAACGATAAATTATAGCTACGCCACAGATGTATTTGATCGATAATAATGGTTTTTTTTTTTTGTTTTGTATTGCAGGAGTGTTTTATTGTGGTGCACCTGGATTAACACAGTCACTAAGAAGTTTGTCACAAGATTTTTCAAGGAAGACAAGCACCAAGTTTGATTTCCACAAGGAGAACTTTTAGGAGTTGTTTTGATTCTTTGAAATGTAGATGATTAAGGTTTGTATACACTAATTAAGTTTAGTAAATACATAAAAGTATATAGATAGAAATATATATATATATATAATACATATATTCTTTGATTGTCAACTTTAATTAGATAAGACCTTTTATTTGTTAGATTTGAATGCAATTGTGGAGTTATAATCACCTCCTCTAGGTTGGTTTTTCTAATTTCCAATTTTTTTTTTTTTTTTGGGTTAACAAATGTAATATATTTACAAATGTTGTATGAGGCTAGTTTTAATTAATAATGACCAATAATGATGCATTTGGCGTGTGTATATTTTCTCTTTTATTTAATTTCTTTTCGATAAGTCATTTAGGCAAAAATGATCCAAGATATAATAGATTGTATGAGTTGAAAGTAAGACAATTGCCGAAAGTAAACTTTAGATGTTTAAGTAAGAACTAGTTTAGTACTCCCTCTGTTTCGATTATTTGTTAACACTTTTCATTTATGGGTGTACAAGTCAATTGTTAACACTTTCTATATTTGGTAACTTTATTTGAG
>JAUEKU010169800.1:0-11303 GCA_032274805.1 Gypsophila paniculata
ATCTCCTCCCCCCGATAGTTGTAGGGAAAGGTCCAAGCGCGTCCATCCCCCATTGAGTGAAAGGCAGCGGGCAGAGCACTAGTTGTAAGTCTCTCACCGGTGCGTGGATCAGAGGTGCGTGGAGCTGGCAATTCTTGCATTTTTTTGTCGTGGACATTGCGTCCTTGTTCATGGTAGGCCAGTAGTATCCTGCTCGTAAGGCTTTGTGAGCGAGAGTCCTACCTCCGAGGTGGTGACCGCAGATGCCCTCATGGATCTCTTTGAGGATGTATTCGACATCTGTCAGGCCAACGCTGGATGTATTCGACATCTGTCAGGCCAGCGCACTTCAGCGGTGGCCTGGACATTGATCTCATGTATAGCTCTCCTTCGAACATGCAGAATCTGGCTGCTATCCGTATGATCTTCTTCCTTAGGTTCCGGTCGACATGCAAAGTTTGTGTCAGCTTATACTCCATTATCGGATCCATCCATGATGCCTCGGCGTCCACCGGGCAGATGGCATCCGAGCTGTTGGTGATGCTCTTGTACTTTCGGATGTCGACCCGAACTGTTCTGCTGATGTCTTTAGTGCTTGAGCTTGCGAGTTTTGACAGGGCGTTTGCCTTGTTATTCTCGGACCTCGGTATGCACTTAATTTCAAATGACTTGAGCTTGGATGTGGCGCTTTTGACTTGTTCGAGGTATTTCATCATAGCTTCATCCCTTGCTTCGTATTCGCCTCGGATCTGGTTTGTGACAAGTAAGGAGTCGGTGTTCAGCCCTATGTGCTCGACGCCGGCAGCTCTCGCGAACTCTACTCCTGTGATCACCGCCTGATATTCCGACTCGTTATTGCATACCGGGAAGCAGAATCTTAGGGCGTATTCCAGTTCATTCCTATCTGGACATACGATTACGATTCCTGCCCCCGAGCCGTTAGCTGTTGCTGATCCGTCGGTGTAGACTTCCCAAATTCCGGGCTCGTTTTTCTCTTGGTAGGTGCACTCGGCCAGGAAGTCGGCCAGCGCTTGACCCTTGATTGATGGTCTCGGTCGGTACTGGATTCCGTGTCCCGAGAGTTCTACGGCCCACTTGATTAGTCTGCCTAATTTTTCAAATTTTTCCAACGACTTCTCCAGGGGTTGGTCTGTAAGGACACTATGGCTTCAGCTTCCAAGCAGCAACCACTACAGCGTATGCTGCTTTCTCGATGAGCGGGTAGTTGCTTTCTGCGGATGACAGCGTGTGACTAACGAAGTATATAGGCTCTTATTGTTTGTTCTCTTCTCGAACTATGACGGCACTGACCGTGGCCGAGGTTACGGCTATGTATAGGTACAACATTTCCCCCAGCCTTGGTCTGGACAGTGTTGGTAGCTTCAGGAGGTGATCTTTCAACTCTGCAAAGGCCTGGCTTTGTTCTTTCCCCCATCTGAAGTCCTTGTTGCCCTTCAGTACCTTGAAGAACGGTGTTGTTTTGTCTGCTGCCCGGAAGATGAATCTGGCTAAGGCTACCATCCTTCCGGTCAGCACCATTACTTCCTTTCTGTTCTTCGGTTCCGGTAAGTCAAGTATGGCATGGACCTTTTCGGGGTTCGCATCTATGCCCCTTGAACTTACCAGTACTCCTAGAAATTTTCCCGCTCTGACCCCGAATGTATACTTCATGGGGTTGAGCTTCATTTGGTACTTTCTCAAAGATTCGAAAGTCTCTCGAAGGTCGGACAGGTGTTCTTCGTCATACTTGCTTTTTACGATGGTATCGTCGACATACACTTCCACGTTCCTCCCTGTCTGCGTTTTGAACACTCGGTCGACAAGCCTTTGGTAAGTTGCGCCCACATTTTTCAGTCTGAACGACATCATTTTGTACATATATGTGCCGTGGCTGGTTTAAAGGCGCACTTGGCTCTGTCTTCCTCCGTAATGAAGATCTGGTGGTATCCTGAGAAGGCGTCCAGTAGGCTGAGTGTTGGGTAACTGGCGGTTGAGTCTATGAGTTGGTCGATCCTCGGAAGAGGGTAGCAGCCTTTCGGGCTGGGTTTGTTGAAGTTGGTGAAATCTACGCACATTCGCCATGCCCCGGAGGCTTTCTTGACCATAACAACGTTCGCTAACCATTCCGGGTAGTCACAAGATTGGATGAACCATGCGTCTAGCAGCTTGTCTATCTCGTTTTTGACATCAGCATCTTTCTCGGCGGATATGCGTCGGCATCCCTGCTTGATCGGCTTAGCTTCTAGATCAACGTTCAGCTTGTGGACGATGACCTCTTTGCTAACGCCGGGCATATCTGCGGCTGAGTAGGCAAAAATGTCTTGGTTTTCCTCTAGTAGTCTGATGAGGTTTGCTCGGAATGGTGCTTCTAAATCCCTTCCGATAACGACATTTCTGCCGGGGTCAGTTCGACCTCCATGGTTTCTGTTTCTGTGTTCTCCCCGGAACTGGGCGCTCTGACCTCTACACAGATAGGTTGAGGGTCGAGTTCCATCCTGTCAGTCGGCAGGGGTTTTGTTCTGTCTTCTCTCCGTGCTGCTTTGAACTGGTTACCATTGCACTCTCGGCCGGGCATCTGGCTTCCCTTCAGCTTCTGCGCTTCTCTGAGGTCCGACACGTAGGGCTCGGACAGAGATGGTTGCGTGTGCTTCGCTGAGAGTTACTCTTCCGATGAGCGCGTTGTAGGCCGAGGGCGCGTCTACCACGACGAAGTCCGAATAGAGGTTTCTTTCTGCCCTCCATACGCCGAGCGTCACTGGTAGCCTGATGGTTCCTAGGGGGACCAGGCCTGCTCCTGTGAAGCTGTAGAGAGGCTTGGATGCATGTGCGAAGTGACACTCTCGGAGGCCAAGCTTATAGAGGCAGTCCTTGTAGAGGACGTTAGTGAAGGCTCCGGTGTCTATTAGGCATCTTTTCACTGTATGGTTGCTGATACCGAGGTGTACGACCAAGGGGTCGCTGTGAGGAGCCACGACACCTCTGTATTCTTCAGATGAGACTGTCACGTCTTGTATCTGGTGGTGGTTCTCGGTGATCGGGGCTTGCTCGGGCATGAAATTAATTTGATGCAGTAGTTCATTCAGGTGCCACTTGTGCCCCCTGACCGATCCGCCGTTTTCCTCCTCGCCTACGATCATGTGAATGACCCTTTCGAGTGCATTGTTGAGTCGCTCGGTGATGGGGATCTTGGGGTTGCCTTCCGAGTGAACCTGGTGGCCCTTGGCCTTGTACTTGCCGAGGTATCCGGCTTTGATCATTTCCTCGGTGGCGTCCTTGAGTTGTTTGCAATCTTCCGTCCTGTGGCCATGCCATTTGTGGACATCGTAGAATTTGTTTTTATCCCCTTCGCCTCGGGGCTTGGGAGGTTTCTTCCATTTTAGGTCATCTTTGGTGATCTGGTATATCTCTGCCCTTGGTAAGACGAGAGGTGTGTAGTAGTCGTATTTCGGCTTATACCCGCCACGTCTACCCCTCCCGACGGGCGAGGACTGACGCGCTTCAGGTTCCAAGGGCTGAACCTCGTGCTCTTGACGGTGCTTGGAATTTTTCTTTCTCTCTTTCTTCGGCCATCTACTTCTTCTACGGCCTCGGTCGTCGTTGCCTGACGAGCCCGAATCGTCAGAAGGCCGGGTGGCTTGGAAGTCTTCCTCCCGGATGTACTTGTCGGCCAGAGCTCGAGCTTTTGTGAGGGTTCCGGGCGGCTTACGTACCATCCTTGCCTTCAACTCGGACTTCCTCATGCCATGCATCAGGGTGAATGCCGCTAGCCTCTGGTCTAGAACACGGATGTGCTGGACCATCTGGTCGAATCTCTTGACTTATCCTCGGAGGGACTCTCACTTCTCCTGCCTCAGCATCAGCAGGTCAGAGGTCTATTCATCTTTCCTTTTGTTGCAGGAGTACTGGTCCAAGAACTTTGTGCTGAGGTCTTGGTAGTTATCGATGGACCCCTCTCTTAGTCCCTTGAACCAGGCTTGGGCCAGTCCTTCCAAAGTGGTTGGAAATATCCTGCACCATACTGGGTCGCTCTGCTCCCAAACCAGGCTTTGAGGTGGTCGGAGGGGTCAGAGGTCCCTCGGAAGGTCAGCCTCAAAAGTTTCATCTTTTTAAGAACGAATTAACTTAGGACTCGCTCACTTAGCAGCTGTTTGAAAGCATATGTCTTTTTGGACGGGGTGTCCTCCTCGGAGGAGCTGTTCTCGCTCTTGTCAGGGGTTGGGCCGCGACGCCGGCGCGGACTCCGACTCTTCCTTCTTCTTGGCGTTGGGGTGCAGCTCCTCCTCGGGGATACGGGCCGTTGTTATTGTTCTTCTTCTTCTTCAAGGACCACAACGTACTCCCTCTCATTTTCTTTGGCCCCCCTTCCGGGGTGCCAAACAAATTTGTGGGAGCTACTTGATTTGGTCTCGGAGGCGGGATTCCACCAGTCTCGGAGGTGGGATTCCACGAAGTCGTGCGTCAAGATGAGCTGCTCTGGGGTGAGCGTCACGCCTTGGAACGTCATGGCGGACGTCGTTGCTGGAGTCTCTAGGATGGCGGCGGTTGGCGCTCCCCTAGGGGGTGCTGAACCTGTCCCGCCAAAGAGCTCCTCTTCGGTTGTTTCCTCGATCTCCTCCCAACGGGAGACGTGAGGTGGTAGGTTGGACATTTCTTAAGCTTTGTGGTGAGGGCTTTTTAGTTGTAAGGAAAATATTTTGTTATCTATTCTTCCCCACAGACGGCGCCAATTGTTCCGGGTGTTTTCGAGCAGTCGGCCCTCCAAGCGTAAGAATAGTTCTCGGGTGGGTCCTCTCTTGGCTCTCCTTGCTCTCCTGCACAAGACAACAAACTGGGGGACCCGGGCGTACGCACTCCAATGCCTAAGTCAGCAAACGGCGCAAGATCTAAGGCAAGATTCCTAGAGAGAGTAATCTCTTGTTCTTAGAGAGAGAGAGAGAGAGAGAGAGAGAGAGAGAGAGAGAGAGAGAGAGAGAGAGAGAGGGTAGCAAATTAGGGTTTTGTTACTTACCTTGTGTGTTGCAAGGTGTGGGGTATATATAGGCATACCATTTTGTCATCTAGCGGATGCTGACGTATCATGCTTAACTTTGGAGGTTTGACTCCTTTTACCCTAGTGTGAGCTGGATCCCACTAGGGTGGTCCCTCGGAAGCTGCAGGGGCTCCGAGGGTCTTGGCCCCTCGGAAGAGGGGTTGATCCTTCTCCTGTCTACATGTGGGTCTCCACATGTATAAAGACCAAATTGCCCTCCAAGGGTCGACCTGGGAGGCTCCGAGCAGGGCAAAATATGACCCATCAGCCCTAATATGAGCTGGGTCCCACTAGGGTTGTCCCTCGGAGGCTGCAAAGGCTCCGAGGGTCTTGGCCCCTCGGAAGAGGGGTTCAACCTTGTCATGTCCACATATGGGTATCCACATGCTTAAGGACGAAATTGCCCTCCGAGGCTCGACCTCGGAGGTTCCGAGCACGACAGAATATGGCCCATCAATTTGCCCCAACCGTAGTCCATTCCGAGGGATTGATCTTCGGTTGCCTTGGATCGTATTTTGCCTCGTTGGTTGGTGTGGTTGCTTTTTGGCGACTTGAATATTCATGGTTTTGATCTAGTTCTATTTTAATCCAAGTTGTACCAAGTACTTAGTAGCATTAAATGCCTTGTCATGATTACATTTGCCCTTTAGGGTTACCATGCGTTAACCCTAGTTTCGAGGGTCCATCTTCTCTTGACACGTGGCGGCGAATGACCCTTCGGGTCTCGTCACTATTGATGGAAGTGTGACAGTCGCGCCTCCCTGTTGTCGGCTGACGTCACTTGGTTCCATGCGATGAGCGACACGTGGTGGTGGATGACCTTTCGAGTGTTTGGCAGTTGGGCAGCCTCTTTGGTTCTCCAATTCGGCTCCGTATAAATACTGCGTTTTTCCTTCTCATTTGGTCATCTTTCTTGTTTAACCTAATTTTCTTTTTTTCAAAAAAAAAATGGCGTTTCTACTAGAGCAGGATCAAGTAACTCCTTCATCTGACGTCTAGATTCGTCTCCGGGGTAAATATCCCCGCTATGCCTAGAGGTCTCTTCCTTTCTGGATTCGCTATCTGGCGGACCATATGAAGGCTAACTTTTGGTGGATCAAATGGGACTCTGATGAAGATTCTAGGTGGTGTACTGTGACGGAAGCTTGGCTTGGCGTGGTGACCTTGCCTGATATCCCCCCTCCTCAGAGGAGGCTGGTTCAATCCAGCAGCTTTTAAGGAGCTAGCTAGACCAACCTAGTATTTGTAGAAACATTATTTTCTTTTCTTTTGTCGTGTAATATTCACGGTAGGAGGGCGTAGTTTCAGCAGCGCTATAGATGTCGCTGGCTTATTTTGTAACCCTCCACCGTAATGATTGTAACGCCGCCGCCCTATTTGGGTGGCCTTCCTTAATGAAATGGAACAAAGCTTTCTTTCTCTTCATATGGTGTGTCGAACAGCAGTTGTTATGCCCCCTTCTGGTCGGCAACCTCTTGATGTAGTCTTATAGGCCCAGTTCCATCATCTATTATTCGTCCCCAATTCATCACAAACAGCCCCGGTTGTCTGTCTTGTTCAACATTTGAAGCCTCCTAGTTCCATCCAACCTTCTCGTCCAATACAACTTCACGGCTTACCAATACCTTCCTTGTGCGAGGGTCATATAACCGATATGCCTTAGGACCCGGTTCGGTTCCAAGGTTGACACAAGGTCTTGATCGATCATCCAAATTTCTTAGATGATCTCCTTCTATTTTTGCATAAGCCAAGCATCCAAATACCCTCAAGTGGCCTATATTTGGTTTCTTTTTTCTGAGACTCTCATAAGGTGTCGTGTTCTTTAGAGCTTTTGATGGTATTCGGTTTAGTATGTAGGTAGAATGTCGAACCGCTTCTCCCCACATATAATTCGGTACCTTCATGGCTTTGAGTATGCTTCTTGTCATTCCCATTAGCGTCCGATTTCGCCTCTCGACTACCCCGTTTTGCTGTGGTGTGTAAGGGGCAGTCAAGTGGCGATTTATGCCACTATTTTCACATAAATTATTGAAGTCCGTGGAAGCAAACTCACCTCCTCTGTCGGTCCGAAATGTTTTGATGGGTAATTCAATATCCTTCTCGACCATTGCTCTATACCTCGTGAATTTATTAAAGGCTTCACTCTTTTCCTTCAATAAAATGGCCCACATGTACCTCGAGTAATCATCAATGAGCACAAGCACGTACCTATTGTGAGCCAATGTCGATGGCGTTATTGGACCACAAAGGTCACCATGTACTAGCTCGAGTGGTCGAGTTGCCTGATACGTAGCAGCCCTTGGAAAAGGTAATTTTGTCTGTTTGCCAACTAAACATGCCTCACACAACCTATTATTTTCGGTGATCAATGGTAGCCCTCAAACCATCTCTTGTCTTGCCATTGATTTAATGGTATCGAAGCCTACATGACCAAGCCTTGTATGCCAACACCAAGAGTCTTCATCGATCTTTGTGTGCGTGTTCCGACCTTTAGGTTGATCTTGTAGAGTCGATTGGCTGATCTTGCGACTTTTATTAACAACCTCCTTTCTGGGTGACGTAGAGTTAGCTGATTTCCCACCATTTGAACTTGACAGCCGAGCTCCGTTGCTTGCCCAAGACTTAGGATGTTACTTCTGAGATCAGGGACGTAATACACATCAGTTATCAAGCGTCGTTCACCAGATTTATCCTCGAAGAGAATTGAGCCTTTCCCTCCTATGTTCACACGGACGAACCATCCCCGAAATTTACCTTTCCCTTTATGTTCTTGTTCAGCTCCGAGAATAATGTCTCATTACCCGTCATGTGGTTACTAGCACCATTATCCAAATACCATTCGCCTTTGTTTCCCTCAAATTTGTTTGGAAGAACATTGTTCTCGTTTAAGAGGACAATCTCATGCATGAACAGAGCAATATCGGCTTCGGTCGTCTCTACCATGTGAGCTACTTGATGCCTCTGACTTCTCTTAGGGCATTTGCTTGCGAAGTGGCCAGGCTTGTCACAACGATAACATATCAGTTTCGTTCTGTCCTTCTTCTTCCTTCTTCTTCCCAGAATTTTGGTCTGTGGTCTGTGAACCGAGGTTCTGTCCACCTCTCTTCTAACGACCCTTCCCGCGACTGCTGTGATTGCCCCTTTGATTTTTATACTCTGTTTTGTTTTCGACAGGCGTGTACAGGAGCTTTGTATCTGCTGCTTGTGTTTCCGTTTCACCAATCCTTTCTTCATAGGCTTTTAATCGTCCTACAATGTCCTCAAACCCAGTTAAATTCAAGTCTAAAACTTGTTCGAGGGATGCTACGATATGGACATACTTGCTTCTTGGTAGACTATTTAGAAATTTCTTCACCAATTTGGAGTCTTCTATAGTCTTTCCAAGTGTTGCCGACTTTGATGACAACGTTGCTAGCTTACCCACAAAATCGTCTATTGTTTCACTGTCCTTCATCGTTAACCTATCAAATTCAGAAGTTAACGTTTGGAGTCGTGCTTCCCTGACTCGGTCTACCCCTATATTATGGGTTTTAATTACTTCCCATAATACTTTCGCCGAATCTTGCTCGCCGACTTGCAAAATCAAAGCTTCGGGAATTGCTTGATATAATAGAGCAATTGCGATGTCATTCTTCTTGACATCACCAGAGCCAGGTTCTATTGCATCCCACACCTTATTCACCCTTAGCGCTACCTTCATTCTCATAGCCCACACGGTGTAATTTGTCGAGGTTAGCATTGGAAATTGGATGGCCGATGACTCCTTCCTTGTGGCGCCGTGCAATACTAGGTCTCCCATAGCTCGTTGTTAATCGAGCTCTGATACCAATTGATATCAGAGTGCTCGCAACAAGAAAAACGTAATAAGAATAACTCTCTTATTAATAAACGACAACAATACAAGACTCGCCTCTCGTATTATCACAAGACTCGCCTCTTGTGTATGCTATAGAAATCTACCACAAACTATAACAATGAAAGAATTGTGTGTTGTTATAACTCAACAACGACCCAAATTTATACTACCACCATGTCGACTTATGGTAGGACTAGAATACTACAAAACGACTTTCCTACTACAACAATGACTTTCCTACTGTTGCTATAATTACCATAAACTGTTTAGGAAATTCCAGAGTGTTTAGGAAATTATCCAACACCAGGTAAAGTTAACATGATTCCATGGGGCTAAAATGAGCAAGAGATATAACATGCTATCTCAAAGTGACCTAAAATTAGCATACTATAGACAGAAAAAGGTTTCTACATGTACAAAATGTTTCACAAAGCGACATACCTTACACCCCCCCTCACTTATTCCAGGTTTATTCGTGTTGCAAACATTGCACTTCAAACGTTTTGCCCAATTTATATTGACGCACCTGCAAAATCAGTCAAGTGGCATTCGATATTCAGAGAGTATCACCACACAATTAAGCTGATGACATCAAAGTTCAAACTTCTTTATGCGGATATGAAACAATTTAGATCGAACTCCCTTACTTAAGAGTAGGGATGGCAATGGGTCGGGTCTGGGTCGGGTCCTATGAGACCCGGACCCGGACCCGCATCATATGTGTTGGACCCGGACCTGCCCCGGACCCGACGTGTCCAAAAGTTTCAGACCCATATCCGGACCCGTTGGGTCCGGATCGGGTCCGGGTCCTATGCGAGTCTACCCGCTTTTTTATTACCTAGATTTTGTAATGTTGTAGGTTATATTATTACCACCAAAAAATCAAAACGATAAACAAATAGAGGATGTAGCAAAACAAATTGACGAGTGACTAACAAATGGAGGATGTAGCAGTGACGTTTGACGTATCAAAACCAATTATAATATGCGAGTGTGTTGGATCATGAATGTTGATGCAATGATGCGTGGTGTTTGGGAGTATGTTGAATCATGAATCATGAATCATGAATGTTGATATGTGGAGTTTTGATGTCTCATCAAAACGGAGGACATAACAATGTCTTTTTTTTGTTTAATGTTTGGAGTGAGGGAGTGACTTTGGCAGAGGCAGTGAGTGTAGTAGGATTTTTTTATTTTTTTGAATTTTGCGGGTCTATGGGTCGGGTTCGGGTCTCAATAATGAAACCCGGACCCGACCCAGATCCATATTTAAATTATCTAGACCCGACCCGGATCCGTCGGGTCCAAAATTTTAAGACCCAAACCCGACCCATTCGGGTCGGGTCTAGCGGGTCCGGGTCGGGTCTTGGACCCATTGCCATCCCTACTTAAGAGAGTGAAGGAGATAGGCCTACTCACATAGCTTCAGACAAAACCAATTCCTCCCAAAAACAAAATAAAACCAAATTCAAATTTAAAAAAGAAAAACTACACAAGGATTCCTTTTGAAAGTCGAAGGAATTGAACTATGAATGCAGCAGGGCAACAACAAGAACAACAGTAGATGCGGAGAATCCACTAAATGCAAGAAACAAGTTTGTCAAAAAAAAAAAGTTTGTCAGCAACTAGATTAATATAGTAGAAGTGCGATTTTATATCTTGGTCAAAGTTTCATTCAGGAACAATCCATCGATGGTCCTCTAAAAGTGGAGTAGGTCGTAGTGTAGTACTGGCCAAGCAAGAATCTGCAGAAAAGACTAGCCAACTTACATGGGACAAGTCCAATCAGTTGGACCAAATAGTCCAATTGGGCCACCTGCAGTAGGTGCAGTGCCCAGAAGCATCAATTGTCCCACGTCCCCTTCCTCTACCAGCACTCCCTCTACCACCAACACCAGCAGGACGAGCAGTTCCACAGCGGTTGCACACACCACGAAAAGCAAAGGTGACATTCGTACAGCTGGTAATATAATACAAGAATGAGAAACAATGCCATGCTAATGTACAAAAAAATTCCATCCATTCTAATAATACTGTCCCCATATCTGTTTTTGAGTTATTCGTTATCTAGATTTGGCACTATAAAGCCATGAACTTCCCTATAATAGCCCTAATGAAATGTTACTTCTAGGCTTAAAATATGAACTACCCATCCAAATCTGAAAGTCCGGGTAATATCGTCTCTTGATTACATTTTCTTAAAATCTCACCTTTAGACACTTTGTTTGGATACGAAAAATGGGAGGGAAAGGGATGGGAGGGAGAATAAGGGAAATAAAAGCTAAGGAATGGAAGCGGAGGGGGATGAAGCAAATTCATTTTCCCTTCAAATCATTCTTATGGTGGAGGGATGATAATTAGGCTTGGAGGAAGGAAATGGAGGTATCCACCCCTCCATTTCTCTCCTACCCTTTTTATTAACCAAACAAGAGATATTGC
>JAUEKU010169811.1:0-11302 GCA_032274805.1 Gypsophila paniculata
TTCTTATTTTTTCTGAAGTTTTCTTATGTGTTTGATAAGTTAAGAAAAAATAAGATGAGGAGAACAGGTCCTAAGTGGCTTAAAATGTTGAGGTGGAGTGTGAAGCTACAAAGTCTTGTAGCCCTCCATAGGAGTTGCTTTAAGACGGTCTTGCACGAGATTTACTAATCCAACCAAACAACCCAAAAGAGGGGAAATTTGCAGACTTTATCCTAGGGTTTTCAACATCACTTTATTGATCAATCCCAATTTAACAAAAATAAAAACATCAGCAAACCCAATTCAAATTACTACTCAAATATTCTCCAAAATTACACCACACAAATAGATCAAACTATTAAAGATCCATTATTTTTATTTAATACGCTAAACCCAGCAAAACAATCCAAACAACAACTAATTAAGACGGATATATGCGCTTTAACAATAAACCGGGTCAAGTATCATCTCCCTAGTGCAGACAAGTCTTCTTCCTAAGCATTTAACTGTTATCTTATTCCTACTACTTGACCTGATTTACACTTAAGACGAATATACCCGTCTTACACATAAAGGAAAAAGGGGGAGAAAAGAAGGAAGAAGGGATGATGGCGAGGGAGTTACCTGATTGTGATTGGATCTTGTGAACCAAACCAAAACAAAACAAAAGAAAGCAGAGAACAAGTTGTCTAGACAACAACGCAACACAAAATGCCGTCTTTTTATTATTTTATACTCCCTCTACTCTTAACGTTTGTCCCATTTTGATTTGGCACAAGGATTAAAAAGAATCATTAAAATAATGTAAATATATGTGAGTGAGAGTTGTTTTGATTAAAATATTAATAAAGTAAGTATCTTTTGATAAAGTGATGGTATTGTTGTAAATATAAAGATTTTATAAGGGTATTAAATTACTTTTATTTTGCCAAAATAGGAAAGTTTATAAATGGGACAAACATTATAGATTGTCCAAATAAGGAAAGTGGGACAAACAATGTGGAGTGAAGGGAGTATTTATATTTATATATATATATATATATATGGGGGAGTGTAGGGTGCTGTTTTATTCCATATATTCATTGGTGGCAGAGCAAGTGCATCAAAGTTGGCTAATCTTTAACACATGTTACATGTGGATGTGGATGTGGATGTGGATGTGGAACCACTTTTGGTTTGGTCGTCGTCTTCTTTTTTAGTCAACGGCTTGTATGGGTCCGCCACGGATTAGGATCGTTTCGAACTTTCGGTTGATTTTTAGGACTAGTTGAATTTGGATGAAATAGGGTTAGGTTGGGCTGAGTTATTTAGAGTTTGAGTAATTGTATATGTTTAGGTTTTAGGGATGGGTCCGACAGGAACGAGTTACATTGATTGGGATTTGTGTTGTGTTTGGATTCATGAGTCCTGACTTGACACCCCAAATATAATCTAAAATCCGAATTGACCAGATCTGTTTCATAAGACCCGAAATTTTGTTGAAATTGATATTAACCTACCCAAAAATGACCCGTCTAAAACAACTTGATCCTAAATGACTAGCCAACAGCATAACCAAAACTGATGTGAGGCCTGACCCATTAGACACCGAATTTAGTCGATTTAAACTGACCAATTGACCCGTTTGCATGTTTTTAGTTGGCAAATGGTTTTCAGAGGAGTTGAAGTTTTGAACAATGCAATGGCATGCATCATTGAGAGACTTCGACGTATGATTATTAAACTTCATACCCATCAATTTACAACATACAGGCCTTGAAGGTGGTGCTGTCGTAAACCCTGGATCCACCACTGATACATACAGGCATACAACTTATATAAAACGGTTGTACAAAGCAATTAAACCATGTAATAAAGTTTTTCTCATTTCATGATATGGTCTACGTGGCGGTGTACAATGACGAATCATATCAGCAGAATAGATACTAGCACCAACAGTGGTGTATAATGAGAAGATTACATGCATGTAAGAATCATATCATAGCCTAGCTTAATCAAATACCTAGATCTAGGCTTCTAAGTAGCGTCAACAAATACTGAATTCACGAAAGATGAGCATATGGCTGAGCGTCTCTAGCGACTTTGATGAAGACATCTTCCAAAGTGGTGTCAGCTAAGCCCCATGCATGAACAGGGAACCTGCTCTTTGCAATCTCCACTGCCTCGAACACATCTGCAATCCTCACCTCATGTTTTGGGAGCTCGAACTTCTGGGTCCCCGAAAGGTGATAGATCTTTTGAGCATTCGGGGTTAGCTGGTTGACTATAGCCTCTACATCTGAGTCATGCTCGGCGATGGTTGTTATGGTGAGCACGAATGATCCTCCATATCGAGCTTTCAACTGTCATACAATATATTCAGCAAGTAGAATAAAGGATTGGTCTGCTAACATATTGCAGGTGAAAAAACCCGCGATTCCTGAAATTTTTTGTATTTCCGAATAGGACTTTCAGTCGCTAACAGTAATATCTAGGTGTTTTGGGATTATAACCTCTTTTGCATCGGCTATGCACTGTAGGCTTCCGTCAACAAATATCCCTAGCCTGTCGCAGAGAGCCTCAGCCTCTTCCATGGAATGTGCTGTAAAAAGATTGCCGTGCCATAACTTTTAGTCACCAACAACAAAGCCTTAATCCCGAAATTATTTGAAGTTGTACATTTGAAACCGTCACCAATGAAAGGGAAAAAAGTATAGGTAAAAGGGCAAAAAAGAAAAAGAACGAGTAAGGTAATCAAGTTCACAGCATTTAACCCAGAACATGAGAAGGGTATATTTAGAATTACTGGTAAGAATGATGGCTCGATCTTGCTTAGCACGCTTTACGACATTCCACAAATTGTTTCTGGAAGCAGGATCTAATCCAGTGCTAGGTTCGTCCATGAACACAACCTTCATATATCAAAGAAACGATAACATTGAGTCGGCATGTAAAAACTCCAATAACATGGAAGTGCTCAAAAGACAAGGAAATGTCTGCAATGTTTAGCTCTTCTGGTGAAGCTGCAGACATGTTGACATCCTCTAAGTGCTTTGTGGTGACAATGGGTAACAAATGAACCTGGTGTCGAGGGACTACAAGTACAGGAAGGAAACATGAGGCGATAACAAACCTGTGGATTACCAATTAGTGAAATAGCTACACTTAATCTCCTTTTCATGCCACCACTGTACTTCCCAGCTTGTTTATCAGCAACACCGCCGTAAAATAAGTTGAGATTTTTAAGAGATTCTTCCACTGCCTGATTCAAGGAGTAACTATCAATAAAGATATTGAGCTGTGTTTCGGCACTGCTAAGAGTGATTACATCAATCCACTTCACATTTCTTTGCCCGAAGTCTTTGCTTGAGAACATTATTAGAATTTAGATCTGTCGGTAATTGGCAAAGCCCAACTATGGCATCTGACTTCACATTTTAGAAGTTAGAACGATCAATGAAGACATTATGAAATGAATACTTTGCTTAAAGGAAACAATGAGAACACATTGATGGATTTGTTTACTGAAGTTCGAAAGGGCCGATTATTCAAGGAATAACCTAATCTGGGATTTGGGACACTAGCGACTAAAAGGATAATATGTTGCTTGGAAGACCACACTAAGAGCAAAATGATTTCAGTGCCTCTACATACATTCATAGCTATACATATCAGAAAAAGGTCACCGTAGATGGAAAATCAATGAAACAAATGATTGACATTTCGGAAACTTCAGCAAGTCTAACATATAAATGAATAAAGAAAGCTGAGGAACATAGTCAATTTGTCATGATTCTTAGTTACTTCAGCGGAATTTGCAGGACTCACCTCGTTCAAAGCAGCACCCCTGAGATTCTTTAGTCTGCCGTAGAATAATAGGTGTTCCCTTCCTGTAAGTGTTTCCCATAGCAGGCTGCATTGTTACGAGACTCAGAAAAGAGGAACTCTTTGTTTGGACTTTGGATACAAGTTGAGGCGGGAAGGGAGGGGGAAAAGGGGTGGGTGAAGAGAGTGAGGTCGGAGGAGTGGAGCATTGACCTTCATAATTTTCCCTATGTTGGAAGGATTTATTTTGCAATCTAGGAGGGATAGTGGATCCCTCCGTTTCCCTCCCCTCAAATTCCCATTAAACAAATCTAGTATTCAAACACGGGACATTACATCGGTCCTCTCCTTCTTGCTCCAAAACCCTCTACCCGACAAAGCTTAACTGATCAGTTTCCCAATCTTCAGAATCATTGGGGCAGAATTAGCAACTGTAAAAACTTACTCATGCTGAGGACAAACACCCATCGTTGAGTAAACCTCGTGCATGTGGGTTTCAATGTCTAAACCGTTGATAAAGGCGGTGCCAGAGGTTGGCTTCGTGAGCCCAATCATCTACACAAATAGGTCCAAAATCATTATCATCTAAAGAATCTTCTAACTAGATCATGGCAGCAGTTTTGCAACCTCTGTTACCATAATGTTGAAAGTGAGAAAATGAAAGACGAAACGTCCACGAACAAAGGAACATATGGAAATAAATAAAACATATTTGACTTAATCTACTCGTAACTAACTAAAGTTCAATGAACCTTAAAATATTATAAAGAGTTTCATGCGCCGTGAAAAACACTAGCAGACTGACCATGCTTATAAATGAGGTTTTTCCAGCACCATTGGGGCCAAGCATTCCGAAGCAACCTGTCTGAGGCAAAGCAAGTGACATTCCTTTGACCGCAACTTTAGGAGGGTTTCCATCTCTTGTAGGGTACACCTTCCTGATGTTGTCACATACAATGGCATACCCAGCAGTTGACGCCAGTTTTATTTGTTCCACAATTTCCCTCTGTCGCAAAAGGAAAACCAAAGTTAATAAGAAAAATAAATGCGATGACACGTCTGTAAACTGATGCTCAATATTTAATTAAAAGAGATTATCGACTGATTATACCTCCTGCATTACATCAGCTTTCTCGGTCTCTGAATGAAGTTGAGATCCACTCCTCTGAAGAGTAGAAGGCTTCTTGAACCAACATCCAGAGAACGAGGCTCGGTCGATAGAATATGCAAATAGGAGAGAGATCAGCCATTCCACAAACATGATAATGATGACCTCTTTCATTCCATTGCCAGGATTATCTAAGTCTTGCCACTGCATACCTGTACTACTGGCCACGCTTGCTTCAAAAGCATATGACTGAAACTCGTATAATCCACGAAATAAGGCAAATCCAGGGAAAAGCTCAAGAACAACCACCCACTTCCCTGAGATTGAAAAATATAGCCGATGAGACATATGACACACAAATTGTAGATTTAAATTAGCCGTCATAAAACATCAAAATTTGTCGAGGGAAACCATATGATTGAGATCACTGGCGACTGCCAGTTCGACAAATTCCCAACTAAAGGTGAAAATACAAGATAACTTACTTGGGAAAGAAGGCGTTTCAAGCAACGCTTTGAAAAGGAAGTTCCCTAACAATCCAGTGACGAAAACCAGAAGGTAACCAACCACTGCAAAAATATCAGCTTCTAGCAATGAAGTATAACAAGAAAGAAAGCTCGAGTTTACTGAACTTGCTACAACGTGGAAGTTCAATATTTTATACACATTATTCAAACCTGAAGCTGTCTTGACGTTTGAGAATAACGTAGCAGCTAGAAATGCCATGGATACTTGCAAATTCACGTAGATAAAATAGAATACAAACTGGATGATGTAGTCATTCATAATGAAAAAACCTAGTCCTGCAACCAACCAGAAAGAAATGGAATAACTTATCATATCATAATAAAACTCCATGATAGTAATCGTTATCGCAATGAGAAGTCGAGAAGACTGTAGTGTTGTAGCTTATAAGCGTGATTACCTAGAAGTGAACCAAAAACCACAAAACATAGCATGTAGATGTAAGAAACAATGGCGAAGTAGCCATATGATATGCTCCAATAAGCCCCGTCGCCAAGTCCATGCATTTTCATCATCATCCGTAGTTTATGTTGCTTTTCATAAACAAGAGCTTGCAACATGACCTGAAGCATAGAAAATGGTTTCAATTGATGGAATTTAATAACAACTAAAACAATGATCGCAAAGAATGGCAAAGATATGCTAAAATTTCACGAATATTTTTAAACAATGTTAACAATAGCACATAGACACATATCACATTCAAGTTGATTAAATTTAGTGCTAAGTCATAAATCATAATTATATCCTTTTTTATTGTGTATTTGTCTCTTAGATTGTCGTGCTGTAAAGAGGTTCCAAAATCTTCCTAAACCAAGGGTGTGTGCAGTTGTACTCCTGTTGTCTTAACATTTGCATTTGTCTATTTTCTTCTTTGAGACATCCCTTGTCGTAAAATGTCAAAGTTGTGAGAATCGTATCAAAGGCATGGCCATAGGCACCTTCATAAGTTCTGTCAGACGGGGTTATAAATTGCAGAGAGCATTTGAAATGAAACTATTTCTAAAGAAATGTTCCGGGGACTTACAGGAAATAACCAAACCACAATCCATATGAAAAAGAGAGTGCTCATCAACGCCACAATGTTGGGCGTGCTCAAATAGTTGTGAGTGGGCATATCCTTGATGAAATCGATGAGTACAAATGTACCGGACCCTTTTGAATATTGAAGATAAGCATTAGTTACCTGTAGGTTGCAGAGCACCATTTACTTTAAATTCACATTAACGTAATGCTTGAAACACAATGCAGTAACAAGGATGAAAATGGCTCAACCAAAGTTTCAAAGACAGCTTAGGAACATGAAAAGTGAGGTAATTAATACCATATTTGCCAACCGCAAAATCCATGTTGGAGATGTAAAAGACGAGTCTTCATACGATAAAGTCACATTGAAGTTCCTTCCGTCAGAGTTTAGGAAATCAAACGCTGTTCATTGCGAATATGAAAAATATCAGCAGGCAGTATCGACGATGGACCAATCACATAGATAGACATAAAATCAACCAACCTCCAGTAAACTCACTCATCACTCCAACAGAAATGTGAGCAGTTCTGCTCTTGAAAATCTCATCGTTGATCTCATCGGAGCTATTTCTCCACAAAGTCAGACCTTGCATACACTTCCACTCTGAACAGAAGATTGCTCATCAGAAATGGAGATTCAAAGTCATACGAAGAGTAGTGAAAACAAGTTAATAGGCTACTTGCTCCTAACAACGAACATGGCATAATTTAAGAGGCCAGCATCAAGATTCCGGTCTGTTTATAGGATAGTGCTACCCCGTACATAATAAGATGTATATGAAGTCATACAAAAGTTGGTAAATCATACCAATGTTACTCGAGATTATTGAAGAACTCCCACTGCAATTGGATTGAAGGTAAAAGAGTGAATCTGATAGTCTTTGTATATCAACAGAGTCGCTTCCCTTCACCAATGAAGCAAAACCGTAAATCTAACAGAATCGCAAAGCATATAGGAAGGCCGATGGAGAAGAAAAATTTACCACGACCACTTGTGCTGGGAGGTCTGATGCATCCTCAGACGGGACAGTTGGAAACAAGTCCCTAACCAAACCTACCAAAAACATTATGTCAACATATCGTTATCAACAGTACCAACTCAAAACGTATCTAATGCTTTGCGCACATACAAGACAAAATACCGTGATCTACTTGAGAAAACCCATTATATTGGCCTCCACATCAAAACAAATGCTAATACATTGCATAGACAACGGCATACATTCATACTAGAGAACCATTTCTTAGAATGCAATAATGCATATCGTAACTAAGATATATAAAGTTCATAAGAAATGGTACCCAGTCCAAAAGATTGATTCGTTCCAGTAGCGAGAAAAGTAGCACGGCAAGAAGAAGAATTCTTGCAAGAATCATCAGACAAGTCTGGAGTCGAACTATTATCTGATCTTACAGCATCAAAACCAACAGATGAAAGTAGCAACTCCACGGGAATTTGAGGACGCTTTGGAATTGGTGGCGGTGGAGTATGATCTCTTAGTTGACGTTCAATGTACGTCTGGAGCACTACTAGTATGATCAATACGAACACTGGTGTTACGAAAAGACAGCAGTTCTGACACTTATTCCGTCTCTGCAATCATTTTCTCGTCAGCAATCGTGATCATTGAGGGTTAATGGGTTATATATTACTAGTGAAACTCTGAGGAAAGTTTCTGTACACATATGAAATGCCACAGACTGAATTCTACATCTGAACAGAACAGGGCCGTAGAATGATTTTAAGAGCCTCTTGTTCCAAAATTGAAAATGAGGCCCTCTAAACACTAAAATTATACCCCCATATACCAATAATTGTTAAAACTAAAGATACGCAAAAGTTAAATATAATATCACTTAAACTTTAACGGTGCGTGCACCCAAAATGAAGGGTTCAGCACGATTCTAACGACCTTTTAAATACCCTAAAATACGACTCTAACCATACACATTAACAAATGATCCTACAAATTGCCAATAGGAAACACAAAATTCACCAACTTCAAAGCAAAAAAACCACCAGAAATGAAATCCCAAAATTTGAGGTAACGGTAGGGCGACACCAAGTGGTACCGAATTCTAACACACAAACAAAGAGATAAAAAAAAAAGAGACCTGATAAGCCAAGTTCTTGCGAAGTAATGCATTAGACTGTGACACATAATTGGCTTTCCCTTCATTATTTGTATTCACCATTTTTTAAAATACAGATAATAAATTTAATTAAAGTATATATTATCCCTCAATTTTCTTACAACTTCATGCAGGAAAAAATTAAATAAAATCAAATAAAAATAGCAAGATTTGTGTGAAAGAGTGGTGAATTGTAGTGATTTATTTCGACACAAAGTTTGTACGACGACATGCAACTAATTTTGGAGAGTATGTAACGTAGTAAAGTAGTGGGTTTTTGGTAAGATAGTCGTATCAAAATATCGTTCAAATAAGGGGGAATTTATTTAGTCATGGCGATATACGGATTTGACACGTGAGAGGTCTTATTATTATAAAGTTTATAAAAATTAAGCTCATGTTTTTTTGGATTTAATTTTGCTGAATTGATCTGAACTGAACTGAAATTAAAAGAACATATGTCAGTGTAAATTTGTGAAGGAAGTGTCTTAATGAAACTTATCTGAACTGAACTGAACTGAATGAATCTGAAATTAAGTCCAAAAGAACCGTGCCTAATGAGACATTTTATTTGAGAATTAGTGTTTATTTTTGTGGAAGATTAATAGGCTTTTTATTCGACTCTCTTTGTTTATTTTTGTTCAACGCATTTTATTTTTTTACGTTTGTCGAGATATATATTTTAACATTTATATTTATACTTTTCCATGATATAAAATTTTGATACTGGAACTATAGTTATGATTTATGAAGACAAATAATCAAATAAAATATCGTGTAACTATATTTGTTCTTATATATTACGAAGAATTTTCGAATATTGTCTACATAAATAGTGTAGAAATGTGAAATATAAAGAGCCAAAATGAATGGGGGATTATTATTCTCTCATATGTTTAAACTATTTGTATTATCTTTCTATTTTGAGTAGTGTCATAAATTGATGATTTCCTTTATAAAAAATACAATATATCCTATAAATACCGATGAGTTTGGAAAAAGGTTGAAACAGATTAATTTATTTTGGATGATAACTCGATCAAATTATATATGTGTGCGTAAAATAATGCTCATTTCGGGGAAAAAAAAAAGTGAGCAAATGACTTGATTAGAGGGAGTATTTATTTCGTTATTGTACATTACCCATTTTCTATAACTCCATATTTGCCAATTTTTCACAAATATCCAATTTTAAAAATACTACGCCATTACGAATATTAAATACCATTCGTAAATATAACCCTTCGATAACCATGAGACTATACGATGATCCCATCCTAAATGAGAATTAGGACATTATTCCACGTAGACTACGACTTTGATTACCTACCAATGAAATTCACATTATCCCACATAGACTACGACTTGGATTAGATATCAAATAATATCACTATCTTTTTATACGAGATTAATTATAAGATCGTCTCATCTAAAAATTTGCAAACATATAATTAAGTGGACAAAAAAACACCACTCTATGCAAAGTACAAGCATAACGTGTGCGACCAACTGCGTAGTCAATACTCAATATTCCATATTAGTCAATCGTGCAATAATAATGGATGTTGACACACTTAAATTTACAAATTTAGCCAAATTACAAATTGCATTGCTATTTTTTTCAATCTTAGGATGTTGCTATGTACTTTCCTCGTCTCGAGAATGGTAAAAGTACTTTAAATCGAAGAAAATTATTTATATGTTAACTTTTTTAGCCAAACATAAAAAAAATGAGGTGTTTACTATCATAAATGAAACATATATTCGTACTAATACGGATATAGTAAACAAACAAAATTGAAGTGGAATAAGGTGACTATGATTTTATTAAGAGTTAACTTTATTTTCTTATAGTTGATTTCTAATTAATTGCTTGTCTAAAATAACAAAAAAAACAAATAAAAAGTTTATTATTGCATTTAAGGTAAACCTTGGTTGCACTTTCCATGTTATTTCTCAACTTTTTGAAGGAACTTCCCATGTTATTTCCTACCTTCTCTTTACTTTCTTTTTTCACCTTTAAACAAATTCATTTTTATTTAAAAAAAGTTACCTTATGCTCAAAATTTCGAAAAAGACCGTCTTTCACACTAAATTGTGAAAGATTATTTCTTTTTTCTATCTAATTACACAACTCATAATTGTCTCATTAAAAATATGAATTAACACGTGATTGTATTCAATATTCCTTACTATTTTTTTAACAAGTACGGAGTATACGCTAAAAATCCAAAAAAATAAAAAACAAATTCTCATAAAAAATCAGTGTTCTATTATCTTTTTTATACTTACTCTGTGTCCACTCAATTGTACACGTCTAATTAAAATAATTTTCATAAAAAAAAAAATAAAAATATATACAATTCAATAAAAACATTATAAATAAATTTCGAGCAAAAATTATTTCCAAACCTTTTTTTTTTAAATCATTAACAATATCCAGTAAACATACGTTAAAAATTTTGTATGTCCTAATATAACGACAATATCAAATGTATTAAAATCCAATATTAAAACTCGATACCAACCGATTGCCTCCCTCTGTCAGACTGTCACTAAAAAAAATTCCTCACTTCCTCATAATAAACAAACAAACTCCCAATTAATTAATTTCCACAACTCGACTTACAAAATAAAAAAATTCACAAGTGAGACGGTCTCACGACAAAATGACAACAACACTCGTAACTGGAACACCATTGTTACTACAACAATGGAGAGCCCTAC
>JAUEKU010169822.1:0-11299 GCA_032274805.1 Gypsophila paniculata
TTTGACAATTATACCCTTCAATTTTTGCACTTTCTTAAAAATTGTGTCATTATCATATGTGGTGAATTGACATGAATGGAGGGAGTATAGACTATAAGGCTTAGTGGGAATCTAAACTAACCTTATCTCTAACATAAAAAACTACATATCAAAAACCCAAAATTTGGGTTTTTGATATGTAGTTTTTTATGTTAGAGATAAGGTTAGTTTAGATCCCCACTAAATCTTGTAGTCTATATATTTAATATACACACAAGAGGAAATCTTCTGGCGTCAAACAAGAGGAAATCTTCTGGCATCAACGATCCCGAGCTTTGTGGCTTAAAGAGGGCGATAGGAATACAAAATATTTTCATAGAAAAGCCGGTCAACGGAGACAAAAGAATCTGATAACTAAGTTGGTAGATGACGAGAAAAATTATCTAAGAATTATACGTACGTGAAAAATGTAATCATCAATTTAATTTAAGATTAACCATACATTGTAGATTTTTAGATTAGTGTTTAAATTTTCATTTTTCACAAAATATTTATAAAAAAAAAAAATCAAAAATTAAGATCGTGGATATGTATAGAAAAATGTTATCTTATGACATATATTTCATGATATTTACCTGAATTAAGAATAGATAAATAATTTTCCCCAAAAAATATTCTAAGAATTACACGTCGGTGAAAAAAAATGTAATCATCAATTTAATTTAAGGGTTTGTAGAATTTTTTCATTAATATTTATAACCGATATTAGACCCGTGCATCGCACGAGTTTTAATCCTAGTTTGACAATATTTGGTTAAATCCTACTACAACCACAAAAAATAGTCAATTTTTTCCCTAAATTAAGTATTAAAGATTTAAAGTATATGTCTAATAAATTAAGTATAATCGGACTAAACTATCTTTCGATTCAAACTAGACCCGAATCGAATATTATCTGATCTGATAGTAATTTAATTCGAACCCGCACTAGAATAATTAAAATCGATTAAGAGTTGCAATTGAACTTAACCTGAACTAAACCAGATTAAAATCGAAAATAAAAACAATCGAAATGACACTGATCGGAATAAAATTGAACCGATCGAAATAACTCATTTACCAACGCTAATTAAACATCGCGTATTTTAACCCAACCCCCGTATAAGTCGAACCCAAACCCGAACTGCCTACCACTCAACTCATCTCACACATAATTTCAACCGGTATAATTTTCTCTCTATTCCCCCATCTCGTATCCTCTCATCCCCATATTTCTCTTTTCCGCGCTGCAGATTCATCCTTCTCTCGATCTTTATCTCTCTCTATATTCTTCTCTCCACTGTAAGTCTACCACCACTACTTTCGTTACTCTTAATTCCGATAAGACGGTCTTATATGAGAATTTGTGTTGTTTTCTTTTGTTACTTTGATTTAAATCTATTTATCGTCAACTTTACTTTATTTTTTCTTCCGCGTTGATTATTTGTTTTTTCTGTTCTAGTTTTGATTTTTATCGATCTCAATTTTCGGTACGTCTTCTGTGAGTCTGTCTTACACCGTGAGATCTGCTATTTATTAAATTAAACAAAATTTAGTAAAAAATAGAAAAAGTAATTAACTGCTTTTCATGTGAGAGGTTTCACAATAAGTTTATCGTGAGACCGTCTTATATGACAATTTGTGCTCAATTTTATGTACTCCAAATCGTTTGATTTATTGTTACTTTCTTTTGTATTGTGTTGTTGATTTTTATTTATTTTTTTGAAATTTGGCTAGTTGAGTAATGTGCAAGTGTTAAACCTAATTACTTTCGAACAGTGACGTAACACTGTTGATACTCAAGTCATGAGGATGTCTGTAAAATGTGTAGTCTTCACCAGGGCTGTCGGGACGTGTTAGTCGTTCGAACCTACTTATCATAAATTAAAAGGCCACTTGACTGTCTAGTTTCGAGTTTCATCAATTTGGTTCCGTTGTGCTGCTATGTCATTGAATTCAAAGTGTTTTATCTGGTATTCTGGAATACGATTTGTATAATTTTATATTCTTCAATTGCTGATTTCAATCTTAGGCGCTTTGTTTCAATCAGATTTTTCAAGAAGCAACCATGAGTGATGAGGGTGAGAAGACGTGTCCGCTTTGTGCCGAGGAGATGGATTTGACTGATCAGCAATTGAAGGCTTGCAGATGCGGCTATGAGGTACAGTTGTCCGCATAATTATTCTAATGATTGTGATTATATCTTGGCTATATATTTCTATGATCTTAGCCGTTTTGACATATTTAGTTACCTTAGTCGTTTCTTCGTTCTCAGTTAAATGAGTGATCAGATTAATTAAATGACCACAGTTGTGCTGCTGCTTATGAATTTTGGTTGTGAATATAGTTTTGCTAATTTTTCAAATTCGTCGTGGAATAGAATATTTTGACTCGTCTTTTAATGGTTGGGCAATCTTGCCTTTTCTTTTCTTCATGTGGTGTGGTACTTTTCGATGAAGTGTTAATTGTTCGTGTATTTGAGTATGATAAAATAAAATCAGTTAGTCACTGTCTTTTTCCGCTTCCTGTATTTAGAAATTTGCAATCAATCAACACAATTTTTAATGGGTGCGGATCCCCAATAGTTGTCATTTAACTGAACTTACAATTATCTAATCTTGGCCCTCCATTCGTTCTAATGGCCACCACCAACTTAGTTGGATGTAGCACATTCTCAGATACACTTCAATCGTTGCGTCTTTGAGTTATTGTGATTTGGTTCTTTGTACTTGGTTTTTGTCGATCTTTTTGTAGAGCTTGATAAGTTTGCCTTATGAGCATATAGCTGATGTTGGTTGTGTAATGAAGCCATGAAGCGTGCTTACAAAGTATGAGTTGCTTTTTGGCTCCTCTCCCATGAGGCTATTGTCAGGTGACCAACAATTTGCTACGGAGCTGTGTACGATTGGGCAATCTCATCATTGCTCATTTTCCTGATGTTAAAGATACTCTGATTTATTTAGAGTCTAATAATTGAGTTCTAGTACATTGGCCTCAGAGGCTCAGAGTATGATCATTGTAGCCAAACAAGCCCTTAATCCTGTCATGGCTTCATAATGTACTTTATCAGGTTTGTGTATGGTGCTGGAATCATATTATGGAAATGGCCGAGAAGGATGAGACAGAAGGAAGGTGTCCAGCTTGTCGCACTCCATACGATAAGGAAAAAATTGTAGCAACGGCAGCAAACTGCGGCAGGTTTTATTTTGCGCTGATTTCTGGGCATTATTTCCTACTTAATATTAAAAAGCTGTTCCCCCTCTATTTGGAACCACTATAGCCAGCCTTTCTGATAAACAATTAATATTGATGGTTTTCTCTTGAACGTTTTCTGATATAAGGTTGGTAGCTGAAGTTGGAATGGAAAAGAGGCAGAAGTCGCAAAAGGCCAAGTCTAAAACATCTGAAAGCAGGAAACAGCTGACTAATGTTCGTGTTATTCAGAGGAATCTTGTCTACATTGTGGGTTTGCCCTTAGATCTTGCTGATGAATATGTAAGTGCCTCCTTTATGTGTCCTTAGCATTATTTCCGCCTCCTTATCTTCTAATACAGCTCTTGGCTGAAATTTACTCTCCAACGGTGATACTAATCGTAATGGCTTCTCAGTTCTCATCGCAATTACCCTTTGTAATATTTTGAGCAGCTTCTGCAGCATGAAGAATATTTTGGTCAGTATGGGAAAGTCTTAAAGGTGTCAATATCCCGCACTTCAGCTGGCACTATACAACAGTTTGCAAACAGTACATGTAGTGTGTAAGTCGAATTCTAAACTTGTAACATAATGAAGATATTTTGCTACGCCTTCTTACTGTTTGAGGCTCAAGCAATTGTGTCTCAATATTTCTTCTTTCTCATTTGTGCAAGGCATAGCCTGAATCATCTTGTTCACTTTTGTGTAAAAGGGGTTAGTCGGTGTTTCTCCATATGACATGATATCTTAATTTGTTTCCACTGTAATTATGCTCTTTATTCTCAGTTTCTTTTTTGGCATTGGCTTGACTGCCAATATACCAAAAACACTTGAGGAAAAAAAATTACTTTAGTAAAATATGATATAATTTAGATTTTGCTAAGAAAAACACTGTCACAAATGTACATTTAGAGAGCTTCATAAAATTTAGACTCATGTTAATGTGGACTTGTGGAGGGAGAATAAATACTCTCTTAGGAGGTGTAGCTCTTAATTGTGCAACCTGTATGTAATTTGGCATGTCCTTTTCTTCCGTAGGGATTAGGGACTGCCTGTCTTAACTCGTCTTCGTTGTTTCTGATGCATTAGAGTGAAATCTCCTCAATTCCTTTATTTCTTGTGTTGAACTATATTCAAGTTAGTTTGGCAGACCGATCACTGTCATGTGAAATAAGCAGTCGTCACTTGAGCTTATTTCTGTTGAACGACACATGTGAGAATGAAGTTTGGGTTTTGACTATGAAGTCAATGTTTGTAAGTCTGTTATGTAAAATTCTTGTTACAAAGACTAAAGTTTTAAAATTACTGCGTCATTAGTAAATTTATAACTCACCCTTCAACCTTACAAAATATCCTGAAAATCTGAACGTCTGATAGATATGCCATGAATATATTTTCAATCGTCCTTGAAAATAAATACTTATGGTTGATCAGTCTTGTTGAAGATTTCATTTTCTTTTTTAATTTCATAATTTTTGCTGTTTTCATCAACTACATATAGACTTTTAAAGGAAAGTATTGGCTACTGCTTCTTTTTGGTTTTCAGATATATTACTTATGCAAGGGAAGATGAAGCAATTCGATGCATTCAGTCAGTTCATGCATTTATCTTGGATGACAGACCTTTAAGGTAGGTTTACATACGGAGAGGACTCACATACTGTGTCTTTCTGTACTGACATGGATGGTTTGTTTGTTCTTTTGATGACAGTAGTTTTGTTTTTTTGCAGGGCATGTTTTGGAACCACAAAATACTGTCATGCATGGTTGCGAAATATGGTATGACTTTTGAATATATTTGAAATCGCAGGATAGAGTAGTTATTTTATTTATTTATTTATTTTTAATCTCACACAAATTCCTGCTGCAACAGCCGTGCAACAATCCTGATTGTTTGTACTTGCATGATATTGGCTCACATGAGGATAGCTTCACTAAAGATGAAATAATCTCAGCATACTCAAGGTATGTAAAATATCAGCTGCTTGACCTTTATTGCTTAGCTATTCTGAGACAAGGCATTGACTTGGAAAATTTTGATAAGTGGTTTAATAACAGCGTTTGGATTTGTATCATTGTAGCTCTGGTTTAACGTTTACTTGAAGTCCCCTGTCTATAGTCTTTGTTTTATGCTTTCTGAGGTTGATCAACTCCCCTGATGTTAGCCTTTCAATGAATGTATCCTTCTTGCTTTAGCTCAAGTATATACTTCCAAGGGAGTGCATCTCATGTTCAAGCTGTTATGGCTTCTGCTGCCTTGTTGGTTATACTAATCATCCATTTTTGTCCTCTTGATTGAACCTCTTGATTGTTGTTGATCATCATATCGTAGTTCTGTTATGTGGAATCCATGCAAGTGTTAATTTGTTTTACACAGACATAAAGGATACCAAATTAAAGCATTTGTTTGCCACGCTGATATATTTGTGTGCTCTTGAGGTTTTTTTGTAAGGCCATTTATTTTCCCTTTTCTAAATATAGTCTGACAGATACCCTGTTTTGTCTTTATATTTCCCTGGTAATGAGCAGAGTCCAGCAAATTACTGGGATCACTAATAACATGCAGCCGCGTTCAGGAAATTATTTACCGCCTCCTGAAGATGGTTATTGCAGTAATAGTTCTACGTTGAAAGGGAATCCTGAGGTCAAAAGCTCTTCAAATGTAAGTTTTTTGATCATGGAGTTTTGGCTCTCCTCTTTCTTCAACTCTCTTCTTGTTAAGCGATACTTTTGTTTGAAAACTTTAATTTTCTGTTTCCCTTGTTTGTGTTTAAATTCATCTCTGGGAGACTAGTTATGAAAACTATAGTTATAGTAGCATGTGTGGTAAGATATTGTCTTCATTGAATTTTTGGTTTATTGGCACTGGTAAGTGTGTAATACTGGATAAGATTTGGGTAAGCAATTGACATTATTCTATATTACATTTTAATCAAAAGCAATCTTGATTGATTGTGACATGTAGAATTCAGTAAGCGGCACAAGAAGTTCGCCCCCCTCTAGCAGTTCTGGTACGTCTGGCGCTCTTCCCCTGGCAGCTTCATGGTAAGTAACTAAGAAACCACAATTGTAATGTCACAAGAATACTTTCCTGGTTCATACCATCCGTGTTGCATTTATTTTTCTTTTCGAATCTGTTACTCTTTTATTTTTTTCTTTACGAAAAACATTTCCGTTGGGACCTAGGTGCCGACTTATTATCTAGATGAGTAATACTCCTTATAATGTTAATTACAGATCATATATTTACAAAATTTCTCTCAAATAAAAGTGAATTCTAGAGTATGATGTATTTAATGTTGGTTGTACTGTTTGACGGTTTGTCTAATTTTTAATGTATCAGGGGAGCACGTGCATCCAATTGTAAACCATCCGCAGGAAGTTTAACTTCTTCTAATGTACCCGCCAAACATAAGGCTGAAACAATGCATGGGCTGCCTATTTTGGCATCAGTTGCTTCTACTAATCCACAAGCTTCCAATTTACCTAATGATGTTGGAAAGAAACATGTGTATAATGAAGAAGGAAGGCAAACCAAAAGTAAAATTGAGGCTTTAGTTACTGTTAAGAAGCATGCAGGTTTAAATTCTAATATCAGTGTCTCAGAAGCATCTACTACAGCTTCAGCAGCTCGAATTGTGAAGCCAATAAGTCAGACACCATGTTCGATGCCAGCAGACTCTAATGAAGGAGAGGGTAGTTTGGCGCTCAATACTAGACATTCCATTAATGAACAATCATGTTCCTTAACCAAGGAAGAGGGGGCAAGTCCTACTGATGTAAATATACAGAAGATTTCAGTGGGGGTATCATCCATACATATTGACAAACAACCCAATGGTGAATATTCAGAGGTTCTTAGGCCTGTCAGCTTGACTCTGGATACTTTCATCTCACACAGTGATCATGCTCTAGAATCGCATGATCGGGAGAAAAGCCAAGAACGTTTACCTGCTTCGGGCAACGCTGCAGCATCTGTTACATCTTTGGCTGGTAGAAGTGAATTGTGCAATTTGTCATCGGATGTACAAACTCCTGCAGTGCAAAATCTGACTTCAGAAACAGAAGATGATTTTGATAACCAGAGACTTAGAGATGCTATAGTCAGTCCGGCACATATGCCAACATCTCCACTTCACATGTTAAGTCATTTAAGGTTTCCATTACAACCGCAGGCTGATGCTGATTGCATAGACAATTATGCTGGAAATCCACCGTTTGTATATCAAGGTTCTGCTGATTGTCCAGGCATAAATGTTTCCAGTGCATCTGCCCCGTCTAATGGATTTTTGGAGCATCTATCAAACCGAACTGCTGATCAGGGAAATTCTTTCGTAAATGGCACCCTAGGAAATTGTTCTGGACAATTTAATGGTGAGCTGCCTCATTTTGATTCACAACCTACTTCAGATATGGGAGAGAGCAGCATAATATCAAATATTTTGTCCTTGGAACTTGATTCTTGGGATGACACTTTGATATCTCATCAAAATCTCGCCAAGTTGATTGGAGAAAATGATAAACAGGACGGCTCCTTAAAATCAGCTTGTAGGAAAAGTCAAAATAGCAATCAGTCCAGGTTTTCTTTTGCGAGACAGGAAGACTCGGGAAAATATTTGTTTGGTATGGAACCTACACTTGGAAACATCAGCCACCCTGTAAACAACCATTCTTTTGGCCAAGAGTTTGTCGAAAATAGAGGCCCGTATCTGGATACACTTGGTAATGGTTTTGGATTCCATCATCGTAATATGGAGCATTCAGATAATTTTTTGGGTGGCCATTCTACTCTTCCATCCAACCAGTTTCCTGGTGCGTATTAATCAGCTTGTTGTGTGTGTGTTTTTGGTGCATTGTCTAGCTTAATTATGTTTGCTTGTTAAAAATGGTTTGTCTTTATTGCATAATTGACTTGAATTTGCATAAAAGCTGATAACTGCTCCTGCTTTTGAAATCAGCTTCAAGATCTCATATTTCAGCACCTCCTGGCTTCAGTGTGCGAAGTAGACCACCACCCCCGGGCTTCTCAAATGAGAAAAGTCATCAGAATCTTGACTTTTTAAAATCTGGTTAGTATCTGCTTATTCCTTTAGCCATCTCTGTCAAGTTAGATGGTTCACTCTATACTTATAAGTTGACATTTGGTTTTCCTCTTTGCAGGAAATCAGTTGCATGAAACGTCTTCGTTTGGTAGAAATCCATATCAGACATCTCTTAGTGGAAACACTGTTAGCTCTAATGACATTGAATTTATAGATCCTGCTATTCTGGCAGTTGGTAAAGGAAGGCTTTCTACTGGAGTTAACAGCTCAGCTATTGATATGGGGCGTAATTTCCATGTACAAACTCCTGGGTTAGATAATGAGTTAAGACTTCAGTTATTGATGCAAAGAGCTCTTTCCCCACATCAGATTCTTAGCTATAATGATGTTAGAGATAACTTCTCAACTCAAAATGACACTTATGGATTTCCCTCTCGACATACTTCTCTCGAACTACCGAGAAATGTAGTTTCCAATGGTCAATGGAATGGATGGAGTGAATCACAGTCTCCAAATAATCTGGGTATGGCAGAGCTCCTTCAAAATGACAGAGCGGGATTTGATACGCTATATGGTGGTTATGAAGATTCTAAGCGTCGAATGACGAATACAGGAGATCTATACAACAGGAGCTTTGGGTTGTAATTATTATTCTGTTCTCTTGGGTTGTGCCCTGACTTCCTTACATGGAGACACATTAGCTTCTTGCTCCACAGAGTAGGCTTGTACCAGGAGACAGAATTGACCTCCTGGTGTCCTTCAGCAGCTTGAGGGAGAATGACCTTTTTTTGCTAGCCACGTGGTGTGCACTCAACCGATCACTTGCAATCTTCTCATGGCGCTGTGATGAAGTGACCTGCATAAAGTTTGGATAGGAGGCCATTATGTCGGAGATAGTTGGAACCACATTTTTGTTTGGTGCTAGTGTAACAAAAATGAATTGAATCTGGAAGAGGAGCTAATTTCTGGAGTGCAGGTGATTTTATGCAGCTCTTTCTTTAGTTCTGTAGTTTGTTTGATGTTAGATTTTCCACTTTGGTTAAACAATATTTTTTTACTTTCTTTGCGCTTTATAAATCTGTTTTCCAGAAGGAAACTGCATAGATGTATTGATGAGATAACTCGTTGTTGGCTTTGATGCCGTGCCTTGTTGCAAAACACATTGGATATCGTTTTTTGGACGCATAACACTGATTTAGCTCACATCGATATGTTAGTATGATGAAAGGGTATTGAATCCTCATAACTAGTGCGCATTTTATTACGTTTTTGGGAAGTTTTATTTGTTCTTCCCATATCTTTTGTTTTCTATGGTATGTTCTTTTTTTTTTTTTTTTTTTTTTTGATTCCTGCAAAATACTCCAGTGTTTATTTCACAGGTATAAAATGACATCATTGAACTTAATTTATACGAAGTATTACAACATTAATCACGTATTGTGGTGACATATACAACCCTCTAATTAGTACACCCTTCGCGCTTCAACCAACACTAATCATCTTTTCCTTTCCAGCCCACAAGCCATCCTCAGCCACACTTTCATCTCATGCCGGACTTTTAGGGTTAGGGCATGATGGTTAGATGGTTAATGTAGGATATGGGGAGGGCCAGGGTAGTCTAAGTTCAGTTTTTGCTGTCTCCCATTTTTTTTTCTTTTTGGCTTGTAATACTCCTGCCTAAAACTTGTGGCCTAAAACTTGTGAAAAACAGAAGTGGTGAAGAACAATAAAAATTGAAGGGACGACACTTAGAATTATGTGGAGCTCACAGAGTTTCTCAATGTTTTCAGGATCGCGTCTAGCTGAGTTTTGTCTGAAGATTGTGCTCTGCTATCTACTCCCGCTGAGATTGTGGCCGAAAGTTGTCGAAGCGAGAATGGAAGTAAAATCTTTTGCTCATTTCTACGAGTTTGAAAATAAATGATAAAATGGTAAATATACCTTTGCTAGCTGAAGAAAATACATTGCCTAGGTTTATTCTTATTGATGAGCTCTGTTCTTCCATGGCCATGGCCACTGTAGTCCTCAGAAAGTATTCTAATTATCTTGTCTGACTCCTTTTGAACTGATCATCAGGCAACGATGTTTTCGATTCTGCTTTCATCTTGGCTTTGGCGATATTTTAGTTTGTCGTCATTTGGAGGACGTCTTTTGGAAATGTTGTGTGATGTTTCTTTTCCATTTTAGAGTCTTGGCTAGAATTTGTGCTGTGCCATATCTTGTGTTGGTGATTTAACTAAAATCATCGGTCATTTGGTGTATATCTTGTGTGTTGATTTAACTGAAATCATCGGTCATTTGGTGTAGTCTGGGTTTGTTTCAAAGATGGGTTTACTCGGGAATGCTACAATGTGAGTTTGGGGTGCGGTGTGCACACTCACATAAGTATATATGGTCCAAATGAACTTTTTGTGCACTGGTCTTTTGATTATCTAAAGTCAAATTGTTGCAGCCCCGGTCGGTGCCATTGGCCCATGTCCAAGGCCAGTGCACATTCGTGTCTTTCTTTAGAGACCGGACCTCCTAATGTAAGTGTTTTTAAAAATTTTTCCCGTGATTGGACCGGACCAGGCCTAAGACCGGTTGCCTCATTATTCTAGACCCGGAGACCGGACCGGTGTGTTCGGTCTAAGATCGGACCGGACCGATGGGTCCGGGTCGGTCCAATTTACCGGTTCAGATCACTTTTTGAACAGCCCTAATTGGGGTTGACATGAGTTTTACGAAAGTGGGAAAAAGTAGGGGTGTAATGGTATGTTCAGATAATATATAAGTTGTGTGTATAAAAAGTTGTGAAAAAGTGGGATTATTTTGATAATTTCAATGAAAAAAAGTAGATGAATTTGAAAATGGGACTAAATGAGTGAGATTACCGAAAAATGAAAGTGGAGCTAAATGAATGAAATGGAGGGAGTACATAAGAGTGCCTCGAAATCATTGTTGGAGATTTTTCTAACAATAGATAAATGTTAGAGGTGATCGTTTGCGGGTTCGGGCCGGACATGGGCCGGGCCACATGATAAATTTTGGCCCATGGGCCGGGTACG
>JAUEKU010169833.1:0-11298 GCA_032274805.1 Gypsophila paniculata
ATCGATGATGTCATTGTATTAAAGCTATAAATGGGTTCTAATGTTACTTTATTTGCAAGTGATAAAGTAACTTTATTGGCAATTAGTGATAAAGTAACTTTATTGATGAAATATAATAACCTAATTTATTTGTAAGTGGGACCTAAAAATGTTTAATTGTTGCCAAAAAAGATAATGCACGGAATGGACTTGAATTACCAAAAAAGGAAAGTGCATAAAATGAACTTGAATGGAGGGAGTACGAGACTATGAGGCGCGCCACAAACCACATGCATGAAAGTCCCACACAAGACACAAGGCAAGATGGCAAAATTATAGTGCTCCTGGACCACTACGTGTCCATTTCGCCGCGCCTTCGCCCGGTCTTCTTTCACTTTTCGATAGAGGTGGTCAAATGTGCAGATTGATGCGACTTGGTCCCGCCCTTCAATATAAGGGTTGTCCTTCCTTAGACATAGGTTGTGGTTGGGTCGAGATTTTGGTGGCTCGACCCATTGGACAACCCATTTATCTGTATTTTCCTTTTAGTTTTTGTTAGGAAAAATTTTCATGATGATCCTGAAATTTGGCTTAATTTCCGTGGTGTTCTTTTTTTTAAGTTTGTGCATGAAATACCCCTGAAGTTTGAAAAAATGCCCAGCGTGTATTTTTTTGGGAGTTCCGTTACATTACTGTTGATGCCTTGATGGTATATTAAGTGAATAATGATTAACTAAATGACATTAGGTGTATAAAACGCCCCGCACTTTTGTTAAATACCGTCACTCGAGATGACCTTTTCGATTATTTATATATATATTTTTTATTTGTAAAATTATTATTTTTTTTTTTTTATTTGTAAAATTTATTTTTTTATTTTTTTAATTAAAATCGTTGTTGCCGTCTCGTAAATCGTCGATATCGTCCCCCTTAAAAAAAACCATGGCTTTATTTCCAACACTAGCTCCCTAATAACTTCATATACCCTAAACATTTACCCCTTTATTTCACGAACTCAAACATTCCCCCTTCCCCCTAATTATCCCTAAAAACCCTAAATCCACAAAATCGAAAATGCTCAATCTAAACCCAAAATTATCCTCGTTTATTATCCCTAAATTAAGTAGTCTACCCTTTACGTAATTCAATCATTAGACCTTGAATATTTAAAAGAGATTACAACGGCTAGTTTCTTTATACCCGTTGGATTTCAAAGATGCACAATATTGTGCACAGGTGCCAAACCTCTGGGACATTTTGTGCACAAGTGTCAAACCTTAGAGGCATTTTGTGCATAATATGCAAACCTCGAGGACATTTTGTGCAATCAGCAATAACTATGAAATAAGAGCAAATCATCGTTACCCAAAATTAACGGTTTCGGCACGGCAAGATATTTTGTCAAACCTCGGGGATATTTCAGGCACAAACTTAAAAAAAAAGTACATCATGAGCATTAAGTCAAACCTCGGGGTCACCATGCGAATTTTCCTTTTTGTTAAGATCGGACCTGAACCATCACCTCAGGGTTTTGATTGAGTTGGTCTTCTAATATGGTATCAGAGCCTCATGCGCGTCTGATGTCTCAAGGTCGATTCCTGGGAAGCCCCCCTTTACACACAGTTGACAACGTACGTCCTGTGTTTAACCACGTATGACGCCTACGCCCTACGGGCCTCCGTGAGCATTAATCCATGATTACGAGCCTCCGCGTGAGGGGGCGTGTTAAGGTATATGAGCCTATTATCGGACCTCAACCATCACCTGATGGTTTTGGTTGAGATGGTCTTCTAATAGTTTTTATAACCAACGTCCATATCCGGGTCAAGTTTTAGCCAATCAAATCAGTCTAACACCCTAAGAGTGAGAATCAAGTCGAGCAAATCAGGTCCAGTTGCCCTGACCACCTCTACGTATTAGCATTCCAAACAACTGTAGAGGAAGTTTTATACAAACCGTTGTATAGACTAATTTAAAATGATCATAATTTATTCGTCAATAGTTAAATGTAATAGTACAATCAACTCGTTATAAGTTTAAATGATCTTATTTAAAAATTCGTGTAAAATGATTCCTAGTAGTACTCCGTATTATTTATCTAGAATCAATCAAGACAAAAGTAGATCACACACCAATGAAATGATCCTAGTAATGTTTCCAACTTTTTTAACAGAAGTGTGAGCTGTGAGCTAAAAAACAATCTAGTATTTGAACCTAGACAAAAGTAGGGAAAAGTAGATGAGAAATTGATGATCACATAAATACAACTTCAACTCTCGTCAAAAAAAAAAAAAAAAATACAACTTCAACTTGACAATATAGTAGTCTTAAAATACTCCTTTCGATTCATCTAATTTTTATACTCCCTTCATTTCTCTCTTTTTATTACATTTGGTTTTGACACAAGGAATAAGAGAAGTATATTGTGTGGATGAGATTGGTGGAAAAAAAAAAAGTAATTTCATAAAATAGATTGTGTGTGGATGAGATTGATAGAAAGTTGACAAAAATAGAAATGAGAAGAAAAGAGTGAAATTTTCTTTTTAGAAAAGTGGAAAGAAAATAGTGAAATGGAGGGAGTATATTTTTTCTATTAGGACGATTTAGTCATTTTTTTTACCATTTTCTTTTTGAGTAAAATTTTCACACATAAAATTCTAATAAGAACTAAACTCCAACTGTCATAAAATATTTTTAAAAATCGTGTCAAAAACAAATAATAAGAAACGATTGAATTCTCCAACTGTCATAAAATATTTTTTAAAATCGTGTCAAAAACAAATGATAAGAAACGATTGAATTCTCCAACTGTCATAAAATATTTTTAAAAATTGTGTTAAAAGAAAATGATAAAAAACGATTGAATCAGGTCCATTGGTAGGGTCCATATGTTGTTGGACAATAAGTCTCCCTTAAGACGGGTCGACCCGTCTTAAGGAAAGACCTCTCACAAAAAAAATGGATAGTGCAAGTTGCATTCCCACTTGCACTACCCATTTTCTATAAGGTTAAGACGGATAGTGGTCGTCTTGTAAGAATTTGCCGTTTGTTGGATAAGTTTGTTTGGTATAATAATTGGGGTGTTATTATGTTAGTGGGTCATTGTCACTTTCAGCTAGGGTATTGTGACGTTAGTGTGGTAGGACTTTAGTTTCAAAGATAAGGTTAACGTTATCTTCTATGCCCTCAAATTAATGTATTTGTTTGCTCAAATTACTTATATACATATTGAGAGTTGTATTATTGTTAGGCAATGTATTAAGATTTAAGAACTAACAAGCCTATATAAGGTTACCTACTATATATGTGATGTTGTTATTGGCAATTTGATTGAAGAAGTTTAATTAAAGTTTGTGTTTGGTATAAGAGTGTAGAAGTATAGGTCCTAAGACAAATTAGGTTTGCCTAATGTGTGTCAATAAGAAGATTGATTAATTTATTGATTTTCTTTGGTATCGATTTATGATATAGAGTTGTATGACATGCAGTAATTTAAATACAGGTGGAATAAATACATATACGAGATACTTTTGTAGTTGAGTGTATAGGAGTGAATTAAATACATGCGAAATAAATATATAACACACTGCGCTGTAGTTGAGTGTAATAGCATTAAATTAAATACATGAGAAATAAATACGTACGGTGTACTCTTGTAGTTGAGTGTAGTATACTAATTACAATGGACTCACACGATACATTTATCGATCAATTTATTATATCTGGATTTGTATTTGGTAGTATTTGTTTACATTTTTATTCAAAGACTGTTTTTGATGTATAAATTAAATTGATCCACATACATAAGAAAATAATTTGTATTTCAATAATCTAAAAGCAACAATTAAATTTTTTTCTCAAATAATTATTTTTGGTTATTAAAATGATCATGTTTTTTGTTTATATTTTTCTATTTCAATTTAAGTCATCTAACCAACCAGTTACAATTTTCTGCTTAAGGTGAATTTTGGAATGCATGCACGAGGATTCAAACAGTGGGCGACTCCAAGTGATAGTCTATGGGCTTCTGGGCGCTGGTTGTACGCAAATTTAGTGTCATAATTGCTGAGAGGAATTAAGTTATTTAGCTTTTATTAGTATTCATTTATTTTTCTATACAAATGTGCCAATTTATTTTATGTTGTGTGATGTTTGAGTGATTATTATTGAGATCATTGTTGTAATTTTAATTAAAATGTAACCGCTATTAGAAAATAATCACAATAATTACAAATATACGTCGTACGCGGTACGCATATAATAATTTCATAAAAGAAAACTTACACAAAAATGCTAAATTTTATTTACATATTTTTCTTACAATATTAGAATTATCAATACATATTCGATCATGTTCTTACTCTTCTACATTGAGAATCAATATAATTCATTCATCTTTTAGAGAAAATAAAATAAAATTATGTGATGATATTCCTAACACGTCTTCGACCCTTTGAATTTAGAAAAACTATACGTATGTGAAAGCCTACAAGTAAAATACAATGAATGGAGTAATATGAAGGCATACACGAAGTATGTAATTTTAGAATTCAATTGCATTCACACTAAGAGTAATCTAGTAATGAAATCGTCTTTCATTTCAAATTGTAAGATTAATAATAAATAAGAGCATATTAAATAGATAGTTAGAAAGAAAAATAAAATAATAAATCGTCTTTTTTAAAATTTTGTAAATATAAAGACGTAAGTATTAGGATTATCATCAATCCACATTTATATAGATATTTCTCATACTCTCCAATTTTTCGAGTTTAAAAATATTTTACATATATATATCTGAAAGCTTACAAAGAGAATACAATGGATGGAGTATCGTAATATGAGAGTAACTCTTGTGAAACCTGTTTGTCACATTTAAATTTTAAAACGACTATATGTAAATGAAATGCATATCTAAGTAATAAGAGAGAAAATATTAATACATCAAAATTCATTAAAAAAGACCGTCTTTTATAAGATTTAGTGTTAATACGAACGCATGAAAAATAGTATTATGAATCTGATGTATCACATCAAACTCACATTTTTCTAAGTTTTATTATGGAGTTCTGAACATTAGTAGAGTTTCTGGCTATTAATAAAATTTCTGAATATCAAACTCAGTTTTTTTTATAAAAAAACTCGAAAGTTACATTCTAAAGTATTATATCAGATATACAATCCACTAATTGCCAACGCATATGGCGAGTATATAATTCTAAAAATCAATTACATTTGCACTAATTTTCAAGATTCAAAATTGAAAATCATGTCCACTCCACGTCTCCACTAATGGAACAAATCTCAAAAGACGAAGCCACTCCTAATAATTATAAAACCTCGTGTCATTATCGTTTCAACATGCGGAGCTTAACTCATAAAATTGGTATCTTACTAATTAAATCACTAATTAAATCACTAATTATAATATTTCACCACTATAATTCTGTAAATATCCTCCCCACAACCCAACGAATCACCAAATAATTGGGACCCAAAAGTATCATTTGATTCCCCAACGTATCTGATACGTGTTAACTATTCTAAACTCTTTTTTTAAGAAAAATAAATTACTCCTTCTGTTTCACCGTGTTCTTCCCACTTTTGTTAAATGGAAATTTCATCGTTTTTTTCCATTTGAAAATTTTCCTTTTCTGACAATTCTTTTGAATAATATATAAGAGCAGATATAACCTTGTGAGATTTTGTGATTTTTTATAATCTATAGTTAAAGATATTGTCGATGTAACAACCTCGGTATTTGTGCGATAACAAAATGTCACTTGCAACCCTTCTTTTAATCTATTTCTTAGTTTTTATGTCATTTCAAAGTCAGGATAACACTTTGGAATGGAGGGAGTATTATGTTTCTGTTTTTTTTTTTTGGTTCTTTTTATAATTATGTTTCGATTTTTTAAAATTCATCGGATTTATGAAATGAGAACAACATTATAATCATGAATGAACAATATGAGGCCGTCAAAATATAGAAAGAAATATGTAGTATGTAACATATACGAAAGCAAAATGATATTCTCTGTACAGAGTGAAAATGATATTATATGACGATTATATATATTCAAATGATTTTAGGTTATTATTACATGTGTTTTTTCTATAATTTGATTCCATTCCTAAATGTGATTACTAAATCTAGTGAAAAATTTTGGAGAATCAAATCATTCATTGGAGTAACTCTTTTAGAAAATCCCCAATGTAGGAAATTAAACTTTCACCAAATACTTAAGTTTAAATTTGATTTTCAATTATTTATTTCTATTTTATATTTGTGAATTAAAGTCAAGAAACCTTAGAATTAATTGAAATATGTTAGTTAAATATTCATATTTATTATTATGTATGAAAGTCACGATCAAACTATTTTTTTAAAAGTCGTAAAAAGTAAAATGAGAAGGAAAAAAGAGGAAGTAGTCACCAATGATCATTATGATAATAATGGGTAAGTCTCGTTAGACGGTCTTGATATGAAATTATCTCAGAATTCATAGTTAACTTATCACGAAATACCCGTCAATTCAATTCCAAGTGCCCAAAGTTTTGTTTTGACCGTATTCATCAAGTTAGAAAATTTTCGAAATTACTTACAATATATAAAAATAAATATAGTCCCGTGAAATCTTGTTTTGTCTATATCGGTACAAAAAAAAAAATCAAAATTTTATACATTTTTATAATGTGTAACTATATAAACTTAACGTCGTAATATGTGTCTCGACAATTGTGAAAAAACAAATGGGGCACTTGAATTTGAATAAAAGGATTACCAAAAAAATAAATTACTAATCGACAATTCGTCACTAACAAAATACTGTTATACATATAAGGTAATATATCAGATTCTAAGTTTATAAGGTCTTTTTGAAAGAATATGAGTTTCTTTGTAAAGTATATGAGTTTGCATTAACCATTTACAAAAATACCCAACAAATTTATAATAAAACGTAGAAAAACTTAAGTTTGACGTAATATATCGAATACTCCGTATATAACATTTTCCCCAAAAGAAAAAAAAAAAACACTACGAGATTTATATAATTGATCATGTTCCATTTACATAAAAAAATTAATCTAACTAAATTACTGTAAAACCGTCTCACAAAAAACTCAACCCAACGAATCGTTACGCCTCACTACCATCTCACCTCCACGTACGTGACACTCTCCATACCCAACCCATCCAAGCCCTCCAACACCCCCCTTCCATCTACGGCCCATACACCCTCACAAGTCACACCCTTCAACACACAACATCATTTAAAATATTTTTAAAAAAAAAAAAAAAAATATTTCCATAAAACTGGCAATCTAAATCAATGGGACAAACTCAAATTACCAAAATACCCCCACACTTTCCAAATAATTACAACCCTCTATCCTCCTTCTTCCACCTATAAATACCCTACCGCAGTCGCCCCTAGGTTTGGAGAACTGAAGAGCCAACCACCCCTCTTTAAAAACAACCTTCTCTCCATTAAAATATTAATATTTTCTCTCTCTACTTTCTCTCTCTTAAAAAAAACTTCCTTCTTCTCCAAGATTCTCTCTCACTATACTCTCTCTCTATATACTGACGTCATCAATGGCGACGTCGACGTCATCTTCGTCACGTCATCAGCAGCGTTCTTTGTCTCCTTCTGGAAGGTTCTGCGTCTCGTCGTTATCGTCCTCGACGTCTTTCTCGTCGAGGACGTTCTCCACGAGACCGAGCGATGAGAATCTGTTTCATCGCTCGTCCTCTCCTACGCGAGTTACCATGACGTCATCGCCGTCGTCATCGGTCCGGTTCTCGGTGGAAAACCGGCACACGAACCGGAATCCGTTTCCAGGAAAGAAGCGTGCGACGTGTTTGTGCTCCCCGACGACGCATCCAGGATCGTTTCGGTGTAGTTTTCATAAGAGTCTCGAGGCGAAGCGGAGCGCGCAGAACGACGTCGTTCTGTGCGCTCCGCCTCCGCCGAATCGTTTGAACATGCGTCGATCCGCTATGACGAACTCGCTCGTGAGGATCGGCACCGTTGAAGGCGGCGAGTGGGTGCGACGCGCTCTCGCCACGTTGATTCGTCCTTGCGCCCACCAGCAGCGCCGACGCGCCGATTTTCGACCGCGACCGAGTCGACTCAGTGTCATGTCCAAAGCCGGCGACGAGATCTGACGGCGGAGATGCGGACACGTGGCGTTTTTACTGTACAGGAGCGGCGGAGCGACCGAGTTGACTCGGACCGAACGAGTTGACTCGTCCGAGTTATTTTTAATTTTTTTCTTGTGTTGTGTCGTCGACTCTTTTTGTTCTTCTGTTTTGTGTTCGACTGTGTTATGTGCAAAAATCTCAAAGGAATGATATGGTGATGATCTGATGATGATGATGATGATATCGGATATATTCTCGAAATCGAATCGAAACGAACGGACGTAGATTAGATTTAGATTAGATTTTGATTAGAATTGTGTTCTTAATTAGAGATCGTCGATTAAAATCGAAAAATCAACTGCTTGTTGATCTATTCTGGATGAATCAATTGATGATGATACGCATGTTCAATTTCATAAAAACCTAATTCAACAATTTCAAATCAATCAATTTCAATTCAACCGTCAATTAATTTCGTTTTTTTTTCATTTTTCCGTATAAATTAATTATTTATTTATTTATTTTTGATTTTTTTTTTTTTACCGTGAAGTGTGTGTGTTGCGTTAAATTGCGTTGTATGTGTGTGTTGTATGTGAATTTCGTATGAATTTCATGTGTGTTTGATTTAATTTAATTATTTATGTGTTACTGTTGTATGTTCGTTGTGCTGTGTTGTATGTGTATTTATTGACTGATTATTTATTTATTTTTAAATTATTAATTAATGTTTGATTTGTCGATTTCACTGCAGGTAATCGAGAAGTGCTGTAAAAATGGAATATTACAGCGGAATATTTACTGCAGTAAATTATTTGAGTGAATAGTGAGTATTTGGTCCAGAAAGGTGGATGCAATTTGCGTGGGCAATAATGCAAGAGAGACCTTTGACTTTTATGTTATTTTCTCGAGACTCGTGACCTTGACCGTTTTTGAATTAGTCAAACGTGTGCAGATGATTAACGCTAGGGTTTCTAGATATTTATTTTACCTAATCGAATTTAAAAAAATGTCGTTAAATTTATCGATGATTTACGAAACAATAAGTCTCATAAAGAAAGGTTTTTCTTAAAAACGAAGAATAAAATGATAGTGAGGAATGGAAGTGTTTTAGTGACTAATGGATACTTAAGGTTTAATTTGATTGTTCGATTTTAATCGATTATGGACCAATAGAATGATGAAACGATGACTTTAGAGAGTTAAAGTAAGGTTGTCAAATTTAGGTTAGCTGGACATCTTTTGGATTAGTTGAGTAAAATTGGGGTACATTGATTGTCAAATGGACCTACGAATTCTTTTTAGGAAATTTGGAGTATGTAGTAGAACTGTCAAGTAGGTTAGACTTGTGGTCACGACTCACGGGTCTGATTAATTGGATTCGGGTTGTTTTTCGGGTTGGAATAATATAGTTTCATACGGGTCTTGGTTTATTAAGGGTGTATGACTTGAGTAATTTCTTGTTTTTTATTTGATTATTTGGGACAAGTTTTTAACAAATTTACAGTTTTTGGCCTTTACAAGTAGATTCAAAAGCTTCACGCAACAAACTCCCATTATATAAGCAGTTTATTTTCGATAAAATTTTATTCCCTTTTTCAGTCCGTTGTTAATTATTTTTGAAATAACTCTTTTCAAAAACATATAAATAAATAACAAATGAATCAACGGAGGGAATACGTAATGTCTATTTCTACTTGTATCAATCCAAACACTCTTCAACACGAGCTCTTTCTCACATACTATTCATATAATTACGTTCTTATGTGAGAAATGTTTCACTCAATAATTTGTGAAATAATGAGTTTTTAAACATGTGTGAATAAAGTAGATTGTGTGGATGTGATTGGTTAAAAATTGACAAAAATAGAAGAGAAGAAAACTCTAGAATTTCCTATATTTTTGTTCACGATAAGATGCGTATATAATATGTGTGGGTAGTAATTAAGGTTTTGTCTGAAATTTAGGTACATTGATTATAATTCATGGTATATAGACTTGACCATTTAAATGGATCGAGTTGGCCTCTCAATCGGCGTTCCGCCAAAGTGACAACCCGATCTACTTGTCATAGGACCTAGCCTAACATGCCTTGATTTGGGGTGGTTGTACTTCGTGCTCCGAGCTCATTTCCCTAATTCATGACTCGTCCTTGCTCAGCTTGACCTGCCATTGCCCGTTAATGGATTGAGCCGCGATTTAAATCAATCCAACCCAGCTCGTCTATAGTTTAAACTTTGTCTCCCATAGCTAATTTTGGGTCAAGCAAAGTAGGTCCAACGTGACCTAGAACCAAGCTCATGGCCATGTCTAAGGGTGTTTGTTTTATTAGGAAAATAGATACGAGTGATTGATGAATGATGAATGATGAGTTAAGAGGAGCCAAATCCGACCCACCATTTATTTGTCGCTTATTTCACCCATAAGGCCATAACCCTTCTCATCCATTTTTAGTCATATATATTGATTAAATTTGGTTGGATCAAATTTTTGTGAATTCGAATAAAATGCTAAGATCTTAGATAAAATCATTACATAAATGCGATAAATTTCTTACGACGATTATTTAAATTGGTACTCCCTTCAAGTCATCCAATTTTTTTGGAATTTTTCATTTGAATATGACAATAGTATGTGTTGGGTGCACCACCAACATTAAGCACGGCCGCATATCACGGACTCTAGGGCATATCACCCCAAAACAAAGGACATTTCCTTTAGAAATGCATCTGGCCGGGCCACTAGGGTACTTCTTTAATTTGCCTTTCAATTCTCATGCATTTCGTTTCTTCTTTTTATGCCTCTATATATTCACCTCTTTCTATTCTTCAAATTAAAGTTGTAGACACTGCTAAAATCCCCTTTAAATGTCGCGATTCTTTTATACGAGATGATTTCACGATGATGTGGGACATACAGAATAGTTACAGAGGTGGTGGACTTGTGATTAAGTTTTAATATAATAGGTTTTTGTACTAAATTAACTACATCCCTTCGTGTGGAGGCTTGTAAAACATCGACAAACTGTGGATAAACATAGAAAAGAAAATTGTCAACTATGTGACAAGGTGTTCCAAGGAATCGAACTATGACATCATGATATTAAATTACTCCGTAATTATTAATAGATCATCAAAACTATGATCGAAGTAATTATGATCGAAGTTTAATAC
>JAUEKU010169844.1:0-11297 GCA_032274805.1 Gypsophila paniculata
ATGGACCAAAATAGCAAATAGATATCATTGTGTTGGTCCTTGCAAAAGCAAAGCAAAGCAAAATCAAAGATTCCTCCTGTTTCTTTTTAGACCGTAGACAATAACAATTCATGTCTTTTCTACTGATTATTGTGTGATTATTAACATGTGTAAATTTTTGTAGATATAGTTTATGTCATCGAAAAATAAAAAGGGAATACTAATAAAATCACCCACAAATTTTTATTTAAGACAGGTTATTTTTCTTAAGCTTAAGACGGGTCAGGTAATTAGGATAAAGACAAAAGTTGAATATATTGGAAAAAACAAAATGCTTATTTCATGTGTGCAAGTGGATGATACTTGACCCATTTTAAGCTTAAGACAGATATATGCTTTTTAAGGGAGACTTATTATAAAACCGCCATTCATGATTATGAGAGCACTTAAACTAAAAAGACGATATATTCATCTTTTTCAAAAATTAGCCTACAAACTTCACAAGGTAATATTCAGTCAACTTTGAACAACATAGTGAAAAACATTGCTATGAGTAGCCCATATGTGACAAATGCCTAAAGCAGGAAATGCAATTGGCATATAATTAGTATCCAAGGTCCCATTGAATCATTGCATATGAAAACTTACTCACGAAGTAAATGTCATTTTTCTAGTTTTACATTAAACTTATCACGAAATAGAAGTTTTAGTCTAATAGTTAACACGAATATATTTGTGGAAATAAATTATAAGTTTGAAATTTTTATTCTCTTAGTTTAATTTGTTCTAGCTTTACAGTTTCTCATGGAAAAGAAAAAGGTCTTTATACTTCTCTGTTCTGGTTATTTGTTTATCTTTTATTTTGGCACAATGACTAAAAAAATTGCATAAATGAATGATACACCCCAAAATGAAATAGATAAATAAATGATCAAAATGGAAAATGTATATTATGAAATTCATAATTATTAAAAACTCAACCAAAACAATCGAACTTGAGACCTCATGGTGTCATGATGAGACTCTGATACCATATTAGAAGACCAACTCAACCAAAACCTTAAGGTGATAATTGAGGTCCAATAATTGGTCTTTATACTTTAATAATAATATATATCCGATTACTACATTATCTATTTGACTATTTGTTACATATCTTATGACTTGATATTGTGAGATGATATCTAAGGTCTGGATTTTTTAGATTGTTTGAAGTTGAGATAAATTGAACAAAGTTGAAAATTACCGTAAGAACAAAATCGAACGGGTTAAGCAAGCTAAACTAAATTAATTTAATTGAAATATACTTTTATTAAGTAGGGCATTAACTGAAAAAAAAACTAGGGAGTATTATAATCCAACATTCCTCATTGCATGATCATTGTTTTGTGGAACAAAATTCGAGGGAGAACAATCAATGTTGAATTGAAGAGATTTTGCATGAAATTGAGTGGGATTTTGGTGCTCTTCAGTCATCTGATTTCACACTCATCACTCAATACAAGGCAACTAACAAACAAACTTGTGCGTACTATGAAACATCAACTACCATTCTTATAATAACGAAATCATGACATTCTTCCTAGACTTCTAAATTAGACATGAAATTATGCCAAACATCGATATATGCACATGCTTTTTCTTTATTCTTTTGTATCATTGAAATCTTTGAAATGTTCTCTTGAATAGTGTGAAACTATATGTTTTTCTTAGGGTTTGGATTTTCCACATAAAACTAAGGCGTTATATTCTTCCAATAACAAATTACTGAAAAAAGTTACTACATTTTGATGTACCAAGCACTTATTTTGGACCGAGAATAACTTTATTTTATGTGTATACCTGTATGTATAAAAAACGTGTATTTGAATCTCTTAAAGTTTAAAAAAAAATCTCTAGATTATAAAGTTTACATATTAAAAACAAAAGACATCATTGCACCATGATAAAAAAATTTCTTAAATATATAAAAAGGTACTCTATAATATAACTTGAGCTATTTGAATAATTATATTATGCTTAAACCGATTAAATACAATGTATGCTTTGACCTTAATATATAAAATTATAAACAAATGTAACTTAATTTTTCATATGATCATGAGCATAGAAATTAGTTTCATGCAATTTTTAATACAACAAGGGCACTAACTAATCGATATACTACTAACTAAATAGGTCTTAGACATAACTCGATTGATAATGGTTCGTACTTCATATGTCTTGATAACGGAGTATGATTTATTCGCATTTTATGTAAATTTTTGTTCAAATATAGATGCTAGCTTAGTTGACGGATGAGACAAACGTAGTATATATATATATGCATAATCGATGAGTACACAAATTTCAATCATGGAATCAACCACTTAGAGTTAAAGATTCTTGATCGATGAAAATTACACACAAAAATCAAAGATGATCCTTAGAATATACCACGAAGAAACTAATATAGTTGATGATTAGAATTCAAACTCGAACACATGCACTCAACAATCAAATACATCAAATACATTTTACTAACAATTTATCACAAAGAAGAAAATTCAATGAAATTAAATTAGAGAACTTAATTAATTTAGAGTATATGAATAATTCTAGTATGTATTAGTATCATTACCATGGTACCGAGAAGATAACGTTGATCAACTTTGCCATCGAGTTCTTCGCCTTAATCAATCGATCAATCGAATTGATTTCCTTGAATATATATATTCGATCATCAACAAATAAACTTCTTCCCGCGAATCCCATTTTCTAACTAGTTGAAGTCGGAGTCTGTTGTTTCGAAACCTTAACCTTACAGAACCCTTCAGTTAACACATTAAATCGATCTATTTCACAAGAGATGGCTCGTAGAAGACGAATTTAGCCCCGAAATATTAGTCCACGGGCTTGTAACGTTCATCATATTACCTCCCCAATACTGATTATTGCTATTACTATCACCATTATTATTACGACTATTTGTGAAATTATTATCCGCCGATGAAGTGATGACTCCCCTAATCATCACTTCATCGGCTAGATTATTATTATTATTATTATTATGCCCTTGTTGCCTATTAACCTCCATCTTCACTTCGGACTTCATGTCTGTACTTGAAACCTTTCCCATATTATCTTCCATTATTTGTTGTTGGTTTTCTTGATTGTTGTCGTCGCCCCCGTCTCCAATTCCAACCCCTTGATTGTTATAATGACGAACATTTTGAAACGAACTCGAATACAAACCTTCTCCTTCTCCAGCTCCTCCTCCAGAAGATGATTCTGGAATTTGAAAACCTCCTAAGAAGTTTGGAAACTGATGAACATATTGTGGAAATCCGTGATTTTGACGACGATTATTCTCTTCTACTCCTCTTACTAACCCTTCGGGAGTAACAATTCCTGGAGGGTTAGTATGTATGGGCCCACCAGTGAAGGTGTGGCCCATACCACTCATCATCGTCCCTCCTAAATAACCGATATTTTGCAAATTAGATGTCATGAATGGCATACTATTTGCACCTCCGGAGTGAACGTTGGTTGGAGAAGTTATATTAACTCCAACAGACGACGTAGATAGAGCCAATTTAGACGATGAAGGGCCGCCACCAGAGGATGATTTAGAAGAAGATCTTTTGTTTTTACGACAACCACCACCCACGGGGACGTTCCTGAGGGCCCCACCGTGGGTCCAATATCGTCGACAAGTCTTGCACAAGTGACGTGGCTGAGTGAGGTTGTAGTTGTTGTAGTAGCAGAATTTGGTGTTGGTTGATTGGCATCTAGGGCACTTGAGTGGGCCCTCTGGTGGCGGGATTTTCAGTTGGCGGGCGTGCTCCGCCATTGAGTTGGGCCTGATTTGTTGGGGCCTGATATGTTGGGCCCCATGAAGCCCAACACCAGCGCCACCGCCACCCATAATAGCCATGTGATGAGGTGGTGGTTGTTGTTGTGGTGGTGGAACAAAGAGGTGCTGATTTTGATCATTGTTGTTATTGCCAATATGACCTTGAATTTGTTGATTACTTTGCTGCAATAATAATATAAGGTAAAAAAAATGTAACATAAATTAGTATAGTTGTATGATAGATAAGGAAAGTAAATTAAAACATGGTAGATTGAATAATTTTAGGTGTAGTATATTCAAAAATGAAAGACATATCATGAAAAAGAAGAATTTTAGAATAATATTTAGGGAATAAATAAATAGTCTAATATTTGTTGTCACTTTTTCAATGTATGATTATTGCTTAAGAAAGAAGCTAATTAAGTCGAATTAAGATGACTACCAAGTTTCGACATCACTATCTCATAAATTAGATACTGTAATAAAAATTCACAGCATGTGAGAAGTGGTATATATCATCTCACAGCTGATGTCGTTTTATTTTTCATGACGAATTAATAAGAGGTAAGCAAAAGATTAGAATGAAAAAGAAGGAATACCTGGTTCCAATTAGGAGGATCTAAATAGAGAGGAAGTGAGGGGAAAACCATGGTAGTAAATTATTAGGCCTTTAAAATGTAATTAAAGGGGTATATTATGGAGATAACTTTCTTTAATTCAATCTTTTTGAGTCTCCTTTTTTTTAGGGCTCTTTAATTTCCTTTTATAAAGGTTGATGGAAGAGAAGTAGTATGTATGTTGTAGGGGTAGTAGTAGTAGTAGTAGAGAAGGTGGAATTGTTCTTTAAAGATATGGTGGAGAATCAAAGTGAATGAGAAGATGAGATAATAGCACCAAATAGAGAGGATTTGCAGAAAGATTAGATGATTGAATGAAATGTATGAGAGCAAAAATAAAGCTAAGATTGAAAGTGAGTGTATAGTAGTAGTGATCATCAATGAGAGAGAAAGGTGATTAGTATACAAGGGGTTTTTTTTTATCAAAGTGTGTGTGTTTTTGCCCTTTTATTTCATTCACTCACACCCTTTTGTTTTTAATATAAAATTTAGGGTTTGTTCATTTTCTTGGAAATTTTGAGTAGAAAAATAGGATTATTAGTTGAGATAACTATTGAATTTCTGCATTATACTCACTTTTTGAGACTCGTATTATTTCATAGTTTCGTTTTTTATTTTCTTCTCTTTTCTTGGAATTGTTGTGAATTGATCGAGTATTATATATTTACATAAAACACAATTTGATTCATTTCTTACCTAGATGAAATGTCAAAATTGATAAAAATCATCTTATTAATTGATCTTTGTGCCAAAATCGGTAGCAAAAAATGATCTAATCTCTCTTCATTCTTGATATTATTTGCCAAAAAATAAAGGTAAACAATTATATGATTGAAACAAATCCCATTAAATATATATACATGTACAATGGTGATACTAAAACTTAATGTTATATATTAAGTACTCCTATTATGTAAGGTATAAATAAATGTTTCAACCATCGTTTTATACTTTTAATCGAGATATACATGATATCAACATTTACACGACTCTAATTAAAACCCCAAGTTGTTGTTCATCTTGAAGTACGTGGTATAGATAGGAAGACCAGTGATGACATTAACTAATGTATAAAATCTTATTAACTGAATCTCAACTATATAACTTAGACTTTTAATTAATATGAACATATGATTCTAATAAAATAAACTTGTACTATATCATTGTTCATGTGATATTTTTTCCGAGATATATGGTAGTGGGCTAAGTAACTTAATCCTGAAGCTTATGAATTCAATAAAAAAAATGAAAAAGGTGATGGGTGGTGGGCAAAGAAAGAGCAAGGCTGCTTTGCCCTCTCATACATGTATGCAACTATTATGTATTTCTATAAGTCTCCCTTAAGACGGATGATCCGTTCTAATAATAAAATAGATAAATAAAGTATTATCTCACTTGTGCATATAAGATAAATATTTTGTTCTTTTATATATATTTTACTTTTATTTTATTCACACTACTTGACCATCTTAAACTTAAGACGGATATATTTGTTTTAAATAAAAAATTTGTGTATATGTAAGTATATATGACAGAGATTACGATAATGATGATGAGTGTCTTGATATGTGTCCCTCATTGGCCATTTTTGGTGGATTTCGATCTCACGTAATCATAAGTTATATGAACACCTCAAAAGAAATGATGTGATTCTTACACTAATTATTACTGTTGTGAGTATATGAATAATAAACGTGAATATTAACATATAACTCACATAATTAGGGTTGAATAGTGAGTTATTATATTAAAATTTTGTAATGATAGACCGGTTAAAATTTGAGTAAAATTCAAACAAATCAATTCTAAAATATAAAAATTAATATTGACTGAATTGATCTCGAGCGTGAGTTAGAATGAGGTTGACCATAATGTTTTACTCAGAATTTCGTGATCAGTAAAATTACATAGGTTATTTACTTATTGGTATGTATGTCAGCATCAAAGTGTCTATCGACTGACCAAAAAATAATCAGCATCATTCTCATATTGTAACAAATATTAAATTTGGACCTTATAATTAAGAAATGAGGTGAGCAATCAACACATAAGGCCCGTTCAGTTAACTTATTGACACTTTAACTTGACGAATAGTACGTACAGAACTACAGATTACAGAATAATGAAATAGTAATAATAGTAACAAATTACTGCCGTAATCACTTACTTTAGTAAAGCAAGAATGTGTTTTATGAATGCAAAGTCCCATGCATTTTTGAGACCACATACATACCCCACATTAATCAGGACACAATAGAGCTTTATAAAGCAAATAAAGAATGAATGCCGCTTCAAATTAAAGAAGGGGAATTTTTGCAAAGTAAAAAGTTTGAAGCGAGTAAGTTTAATAATGAGTAGAAACAAAAATAAGCCTTACAATTACCAAAGTTTTTATATAACTTTAAGAATCTAGCTTCAACATTTCTTCCCAAGTTCAGCAAAAGAATTGAAAGAATTTCAAGGACTTTATTTTGTACCTTAGTTTATATTGCCTGACATAGGATTCTTGAATTGGCTGTGCAGTCAACTTTAGTTGGTTGTTCAAATTAATAAAGAACTCCTTAATTAGTGTTAATCTATAGTTATTTTGATTTTCATCAGTGACGTAAATTTGATTATTTGACGGTACATCTGATAATATTTAGAATCAATTATAATATTTTATATATATCACATGTAGTAAGTTTTGGTAAAGAAAATACCAATAATAATAATTACCCCGTGTAAATAAGTAATATAACCTAGCCGATCCAACTTTATTTGACCTCAATTCGGATTTCCCATGTCAGATGTTTAATCTTATAGAGTACTATTCAATGTAACTCAAGCGGATTAGCGTCCTTGTCGCTACACTACTAATCATGATCCTTGAAAATCCAATAAATGGCCGTTGAATCGATGATACTTGATAAGAACGAAAAAACAAAAATTAAGGATGATAACTTGGACCACCACATATATAATATGATGACGTTCAAAATAAAAATTGGGCGAAGAAGGAAGCAACTCGTGTAGATGATATATGAATCTTGTAGCTTTTTAAATATTCTTCTTAAGTATTATTATCACAAAGATATATACGAATACTTCTTCTATCATTCTTCCACTGCACGTACATTATCTTCATCTTACTTTAGCCCTAACTATCTACTTCCCCCAATAATTTGACTGAAAAGTCTTAACTTATTCAACAATGAAAGTAACATTTAGCAATCATCAGCCACACAAAGAATTGGGTAAACCTAGTGTTTTTATAAAAAAATATTAAAATTTTCTACATCACTTGGTTTTATAGTGAACTAGGTGATCACTTAACGTATTATGTCGTGTGGCTTGTTATTCTTCTTTATATACCATCTCTAATCACGACAAAGATCTCCAAAATAAAATAAAAGAGTCTGATCTTTTATGAGATCGTCATATACAAAATTAGTGTGAGACAAAAATATATTATACAAGTAAAAGAAATGACAAAATATAAAATTATAGATTCAAAACCGCCATCAACCAGGTGAAATTGGGGTCTAATAATTAACTGCAATAAGTTTATCGAGTTATATTATCAGACCGTGTCATGTGAAAATTAATGATATCTATAAAACGTTAAGAATTGAAGTGGACTTAATTAGATTGTCTTCTACGGAAGAAGTAGCAATCTTCGGCCACTAGTCATTCTTGAAGGACAAAACATCGTTATCTAGGGCATCACCGATTGAAGATAGTCAGTAAGGCCACGATCACTAGCTTACATGCATGCATGTGAGTAAAAAAGAAACCCTAATTAGGGCTCATTTATTCAATAAAACAAATCCGCTCCGATGATACATATAAATTGAGGCTACTATATGAGTCGAGGAGCTAGAAACTAACCAAATACGTTTGATTGTCTATCCTATCTAAACTTCATGGTTGTTCATCTGGTGATTTATGAGACAATTCAAACAATTTAGATTTAATAAGAGTATTATGTTTCATCTAACAAATTATACTCCGTATGACACAATCTCATGATGAGACAGTCAAGATTAATTATTCTATTAAATTCACCCTAAGTGCGCTAGCTAAACCCTTATATGACAAGCACAATCACAGTAAAATGACTTGATTTTATAAATACATAATCCCGTTTAAAAATTTTAGTTTGATCTTAAAATGAGATGAGGGTTTAAATATTAGAGGTGGGATAAATGGAAGTCGCATCAATCAAAATCAAGAGATGCCAACGGTCGGGGAAATCATGGTGCCAACTATAAGAAGATATACTAGGGTTCATGGTCATACGTCCCACATACATTTATATAATCCGAGAATGTTCAAAATTATTCAGTAAAGTGGATTCCTTTGCACTTTGCTTAGCCATGGCCATCGATCTATATAAGAATCTGGACATACTATATATTACAATTCTTTGATTTAATCAGTGTAAATTAGATGTAGCAGGGTTTCCAACATCAATCAATTAATTATAGTACTCTTTATGATATATATTTAAAATACAACTAGTTTTGTAGCTCATATAATTTACGGGTGTTTCTTAATTATTTTATTTTATTTATTTATTACTCGTATAATGATTGTTGTGTTTCAAAGTAATATATGAGTTGAAAGAGAGTTCACATATGACATATAAATAATTAATCAACTTAACCTTATAATAATTATACATACTATAGAGAGAGGTCAAATGATAATACGATATACATGAAAATTGAATGAAAAATGTAAATATTAACTAACACAAATTCTTATTTAAGATGCGTTATCCGTTTAAGCTTAAGACGGGTCAAGTAGTTAGAATAAAACAAAAGCAAAATTCATAGAGAAAAGTAAAGACTTGTCTTATATGCACAAATGAGATGATAAATTGATATTTGACCCATTTTAAGCTAAAGACGAATCTACCCATCTTAAGGGAGACTTATCAAATTACCAATGAGTATTGTGCATATAAAAAAAGTTACATCCTTACTTCATGCACTTTTGATTTATAATTTTGACAATAAATACTCAACTTACTTTTAATATTATGTACAATTATAAAAAAAAATAATTAATTATTACAAGAATTAGGCTCTTGAATAATTGTGAAATTTGGTATTTCTTTGTATAATAGTCGAAATTTAGATGACAATCGTATTTTTAATTTTTAATAATTGTCGTCTAAACTTTGATTCGTGTATTGTATATTATATAATACATGAATAGTTAGTAATTATGAGTATAATATAGAGTCATTAATAATAGTTCTCCATCTATCAATGGAGGCATGGAGCAAAGGACTCAATATTCTTTGATTTATGATTTTGATGGAATAAACTAAAAGGGCTCACCAAAATGACAGTACTCTCTTTTATATTTGTGAAGTATCAATCACTCGATGTAATGCTCGACGCAATTTTCATTTTGATCATTTGGAAACAGCCTCTCTACAAGGGGAAGGCTATGGACATCCGACCCTTTACCCCGCTATTTGAGGGAGCCCTTGAGGCAATGGGGTAATGTTGTAATATACGGAGTAACAGCTTAGTGTAACTGGTTCATAAAATTATACCTTCCCTCTTGCAAGAGCTTGTGTTCGAAGATTAGTACTCTCAATAACAATTGAAAATATCAAATGAGATCTTGAACTTTCTTCGTTCATTTGTGTTCTGGATATATGACTTTGCTTGGATCCTTTCTGGATCACAAATCTCAATTCCTCAGACGTAAGAATATGGACAATGGTTGCATTTTCAACAGTAACCATCCCCCACGACCAATATCAAACTATTAGTCATAACTTGAAATTGAAAAGCAGTAACAATTTGATAAGGAGGCAATCCTAAATAGTTAAACTGAACACAGAAAACATTGACGGATATAGAATGTCATTATTTTTTTTTCCTGAAAGAAAGGAAAGATTCCTGTTAGAAAATTCACCTTTGAATCTTTCTTTATGTCTAATTTGAATCTCTTTGCATTTTTGGTTAATAGAAGATCAACCAATGTATCTTGATACAATTCAAGCATATAAGCCTGTATCAATATAACAAAAGTTAATTCCAGCATAAACCAACAAAGAAAAAAACTATATCAATATAACAAAAATTAGTTCCAGCATAAGCCTATATCAATAATTGTAAGTGAATAATTCCAAAACGACCTAATTACCTTATTATGCTTTTTTTTTTAAAAAAAGAAAACTATGAACAATTTAAATACTTTTAAACAGATTTAACAATTAATTTAATTTGAATTTTTAAAAAGTATGAATACTCTAAACTCAATCGTAATTACAAGAAATTAATAACTGATTTGAAGAGCATGCTAGTATTTTATTTAAAATTTAAATGAACTTAGAAATCGTTTTTTTTTTTCAATGTTTCACATGTATGAACCATGAATCCATGGTCGTGTGAAACACACGGAACCACCCTTGTCCACACATGTGAGACACACGACCTAACCATGGTTGGGCCCACGGTGCACCCGTGTAGATCACATGAGTGGACCATGGTACACCTATGTGGATCACATATGTGGACCACGGTTTACCCATGTGGATAACATGTGTATGTGACACTGGCTATTTATTTTTTTTTTAATTTTTTTTTATTATGTTACGATTTTGTTTAATGTAGGTTAGTTTAGAACTTTAGATGATGACGAGAATGATTATTCAACAAAATTTGTCACTAATACAACATTTTTGTCTTGAATAAATTTGAGTTGGATGGATAATTAGATATTAAAATGGGATAAAGTTAGATTAAACATAGAAAATTTTGAGAGACTTGATGGTTGAATTTTATTAAAAGTTTAATTTCGATGACAAATTTTTGTTTTCAATTTGAAAGTTTGATTTTAAGTGAATTTAGAATTTATAA
>JAUEKU010169866.1:0-11296 GCA_032274805.1 Gypsophila paniculata
AAGAGTCGATTATGGGTATGGTACGAAATAAGTGATGATAGTAAAAGACAAAAAGGACGCAAATCTCAACAACTTAGGAGATCAAAGGCTGGGTGAATAGACTGAGGATTTTCTGAATAAAATGTCTGATATGCAAAAGATGTGTGAAATTTTTTCCCCACTAAAAAGCAAAAGATAGAATCTTCACAGTAATTTTACTGTTCATCTAGTCATTTTTTTACTGTAACTTTACTCCTCCTTTCTACTGATTCCTATAACTCGGAGTTTTTTAAGTTTTAACCTTGTAGGAGTACTTTTTTTACCAGGCTACCTCCTACTTTATGCTTTGACCATGTCACAGTACTATGGAATATACTGTTTAATTTCTTGCAAGCAACTATAGTTACCTTTTTACTGTGTTCTTGCTACTACTTGTTTGCACAGTATATTTTTGAATATTAAAACGTTGCTTTACTTTTATTTTGACACGCCTTGTTTACTTTGAAATTGTTTTAATTTAACTGAATAATAAAGTTATACTCCATGTTACGTATTAATAATAGATAAACTAAATTGAATTGAAAAGGGTCGAAATTAGAAAGTTATCATCTAAAGAATAAACTTTGAACACTAGTTAAATTGTTTACTCTCTTGCATTATTTACGATTAATTTATTATTGACAATTCAAATTAATATTTATTCAGAGACATGGTGGACCGAAATCAGAAAAAGTATCAGATGCTAAGGTACTTAAACGAACCTATGAAATAAACTTCTTTATATGAAATACTCTGTATATTTTTTTGGTAATATTTTTACCTTACACTTGAATTTTTTTTGGTCGTAGACACTAAGACGGTTGGCGCAAAACAGAGAAGCAGCTAGGAAAAGTCGACTTAGAAAAAAGGTAACGCAAAAAATTAATTTATCAGTACATAATCGATTTATACGAGAATTTGTGTTTATTTTGGTGTCACGTGTAAATTCAGGCGTATGTACAGCAGCTAGAAACAAGCAGAATTAGGCTAGCACAATTAGAGCAAGACCTTCAAAGAGCTCGAGCACAGGTACGTAACCAAAATTACTTAAATTCAGTGGCGGAGCTAGACGTATAATTAGGCTGCATTATCGAGCTTTTAAAATGAGTTCTTTAGTTAATATTTTCGATATTTTTCTAGGTTACTTTATTGCAATTTTACTAATTTATCTTCCTATGTTTTTATACGAAGTACGAAGTATGTCGTAAATTAATGACATAATCGTTTCTTGTTTGGATGTATGTTTCTTAGGGATTCTTCATGGGTGGAGGTGGTGGTGCTCCCGCAAATCTTAGCTCAGGTATTAAAACTTATCTAAAAATACTCGATTTCATATTATTAATAGATCGATCGATAATATATACTCAAACCTGTTCAATACTCTTAAAGCGTTTCTTAGGTTAAATTACTAAGATTATGCGAGAGGTTAATACTAAAATTGGTTACTAATATAAGTGGGGTCTTATTGTTGAATGAGCTTAAATTATTTTTCGATGTTTAGGTTGAGTGCTCAATTATTCTATTGACCATGTAATAATTAATGTGGCAATATAATTCCTAATTAAATCAACTTAATCTGTTAAATGTGTAATTGGATAGACGTATAATCTGAAAACTTAATAAAATATCAACATTTGATTAGTGACAATTGACAAGAATAGTGTTCAACGATAAGCAACTAAATTATTTATAATTATTTATTTATATTTTTTTCGGATTACTTGTCGATCGACATATATTTGTCTTAATCTTGCTGCTGGTTGATATATTTAATTTCTTGTTGATTGGACCCTAGACACAAAATATCAATTGTTAATCCCATTTATAACAACTGATTATTGAGTCAATTATTTTTTTGGTTCTTATTATTGGGCGATTATAATTCTTTAGTTTGCTTATTCCACGTGAAATTTCAAATTTGACCCATTATTATGTTTAATTGAGTATTTTGATTAACTTATTGTGCTGCAATTGTTGACGTAGCTTTGTTCAAAAATTGCGTGTTACAAAATATATCCACCATGATTAATTTATTTTAGACGATTTTCTAATTATATGCCAAAGAAGACGGTTTTAAAATAACTAATCTTTAATCGTTTTACAATTAGAGCCAAAAAAAGTTTACGGAAAATCAGAAATTTATTTCTGAAAGTAATACAAAGTACATAACGTTTTCAAAATTTTAGCGGACACTATCAAAATGATTACAGTAATAAGCTGCAAAAAATATCACTACTCAAATATTACTCTACATGTATAAATGTTTACGATAAAGTACGATTAATATATTTAGTTTCATATTTTGTCAATTTAATATGGACCCCCCATTTAATGACAAACGTATCACGTTATCTTTTTTATTATGCAAATCGAGCTCGATCCAATTTAATTCAGTTCAATCCTGTCCATACAATGGTGAAATTAATACTCCATACAACGTTGCATGCATGCATGCAGGGGCGGCAATATTCGACATGGAGTATGCGAGGTGGTTAGAAGACGATCAAAGACATATGCAAGAACTAAGGACAGCAATACAAGCACATTTATCGGATTGTGACCTTAGGATAATTGTGGAGGGGTACATGAACCATTACGACGAGATCTTTCGTCTTAAGGGCGTGGCCGCTAAGACCGATATCTTTCACCTCTTCACTGGCATGTGGACTACTCCTGCTGAACGTTGTTTCCTTTGGTTGGGTGGTTTTAGACCCTCGGATCTCATTAAGGTACCTTCTCGATCTACTCGAATTTTAATGTTTTTTCATATCGTGATATCTCTTGAATATAACATTCTAAACATAAACATAAAGTTATGAGTGGATAAAAGAAAATATTATATTGCTCCTTTGTAATCATGTTTATGGGACCTTTCTTAAATATGTTCTTTGAAATAATCAAGATTCTAAACTTGGTTATTTAATTACTCCGTATCTAGCATATAGTACGGTATTATATTGAGTAGCTTTTATATTAAAATAGAGAATACAAATTACGAATAATTTAACGTATCATTTGCATTTTTAGTACACCTCAAAATTTGCCATAAGAATTGCTTTGTTCATTTCATTCAATTAGGTTCATTTGACGTTTTTCCTCACGAGAAAGTAAATAACAACAAATCAACTGAAACTGATCAAGTATATATTTGATATCGGATGGAAAATGATAAATCTTTCATTCTTAACTACATACGTTACAATTGTTTGAAAGTTAAAAACAATTATTAAACTCTAATGATGTTTTTTTTTTCTTGTGTGTGAAAATGTAATACACACAGATGTTAATAGGGCAATTAGACCTACTAACAGAGCAACAATTGATGGGAATATACAGTCTACAACACTCATCACAACAAGCAGAAGAGGCACTTACTCAAGGACTAGACCAACTTCAACAGTCATTAGTTGATACCATTGCCAATACTACTATTGCCGACGGTATGCAACAAATGGCTATTGCTTTGGGCAAGCTCTCTAATCTCGAAGGCTTCATTCGCCAGGTCATTATCAAACTTATTACGCTTTTTTAATCCACGCTTTATTTATGCTTGCATTATATTGTACCGTAGAAGGGTTATAACTCTTATAAGGCCTAATCTTAATTCTTTAGGGTGCATCTGACTCATCGAGCTAGGTTCCATAGCATATTATTAGTAAGATATAAACTAAAAATAAAAGACAACGTTAAAGGACCGGTTAGCAACTATAAAAAGATTTTCAAATGAAATGCTGAGTATTACATTAGGGATATGGAACACGATATATGTTAAACAAATGCAAACAAATAATGCACCAACAAAACCTTAGTGCATGCCTAGATTTATTTAGTAATGTATATTCACCACCAATTATCATGAATATCCTCTACCTACTAAATGTATTCATAGTTTATCACAAATTAGTATAAATGTGGGAGTATTTTTTGTAAAAGTGAAAGATTGAGGATCATATTCTTCCAAGGAAAAGATTTGTTATTGTGAATTAAAAATTGGTTTATGATAATGACAATTATAAAGTCTAGATCAAGCTATGTCACAAATCCACAAAATGGTTAGCATTTGTTTAATTTAGGCAAAAAAAGCCACCATACTTGGTCAAGCTCAGTTGCAAGTTTTCTTCTCTAAAGAAATTTTGCAAAACATTTAACTTTCGTAACTTCGATTAAATCTAAATTTTATCATTTGGTTAAGACAACGACACTTTATCTTAGATTGCAAATTATCATACCATTTTAATCATCACATCACTAAACGAAGTGTAGTAACGGTAATAAGGTCAATATATATTGCTTAAATCAATACAACGATTTTATTATAAGAAACTAAATATATCATCTATACCTTTTAAATTAAGTTTTGTTAAGTTTGGTTAAGTTGTTAGGGATTGAGCTAATGAAATCAAGGCACTTAATTAGGTTACGTGTTACTCCCTCCATTCATCTCAATTCACCACATTTACTTTTTCACACTTGCCGAGACGCATATTGAAACGTTTATATCTATAATTCCGCAATATGTAAAAATATAAAAATTGGATATTAATAATGTACTCATGAAGACAAATCAAACAAGATCCCACATGACTATATTTGTCTTTGTATATTGAGAGAAATTTCATAAATTAGGGCCATGGATGAATAGTGGTCAAAACTCAAAAGAGAAATGTGGTGAATCCACATGAATGGAGGGAGTACAAAGGAAGGAGCATCAAACTTGTGACTTACCCTTCACATGTCGCGATCTCCAACACGAAAAAATGGCATATCCTTGATCATAAATTTAACTACTCAAATAACATGATTGCATCAAACACAATTTACGTTCTAAGCCACATTATCAAAAAGCCAAATTTAATAATAACACTCCACAACTACAAAAGTAACCAATTAATTCTCAAACTAAACCCGTTAATAGTGTTCGGAAGTCCACAAGTTTTGAAAGATTAACTAGTTCTTGTCATCCACTGAAATCGCAACATTTTCCATTTTCAACTCATTTAGTAGATTTGCAAAAGTTCTTGAAATGTCTCTCACGTAGCACATTCTATCCTACCACTTTTTCTCTCTCCTTACAGAGTTACACCCATCCAACCTACTATCTTAATATTGCCATTTGCAAAAGTTGCAAATCTGAAGAATGGGAGGGAGTTAGGTTGTATGGTTATAACCAATAAGTTTGTTTTTAACTTGAAAAAGATACTCTATTCTAGCTAGGCTAGAAAAACTCTGATAGATTGAGTGGTAGAGCTGATAGGGAGGAGTAGCATTTTAGCTTCAAAAAAGTTTTAGGGGACGTAGATTATCCCGAAACATAAAGTAGATTATCTGTGGTACTAGCCATTGTGCCAATAGCAATTTCTCTTCATAATCAGCGCGCCACAGGTGAACCAACTAACATTCTACCCAGCCAACTAAAGCCATAATGTGCTTCACAACACAAAGTGCAAATGAGCTCAAAATGATTAAAGCCCATCATAACACAGCCTATTGTATGCACAAAATGTGTCACTTTGACGTACAAAACTAGAAGCTTGGCATACAAGAATATTAGAAGTTGAGACCACCACCCAAAAAATGACACCAATAGCCATAAAAAAAGCCCAAACATCATGTAAAAAGCATCTTTTTATCATGTAGATAATTGAAAGCGCATTTTTCACACAACATGAATATAGATTCCGACAGGTGTAGGAATGCATAGTTTCGTTGGTTATAAGCAATAAATTAAGGATAAAACCCTACCTCTACATCAGATCCTCGTATGGTGACGCGGTAAACCACTGTTATGCTTCCATCATCAGAGAAGATAACATCACGTACCTCTCCACACCAACCTACAAAACCAAAATTCGATATTGGAGATATTTGATGGATAAAGCACACCAAAGCTCATGGGATTTAATGCTAAATTATTTGCAGCTCGACGAGGATTGTTCCTCTTTATTTGGTCTAGTTTTTGTCTTTTAACTACTAAAGAATGAAGGTCTCCTTTAATTTTAAAAGGACCTCATATGTAGATGGTGTTAAATAATGACTCCATCATAACCTACTTATAATTTTTTTGATGTGTTTGCTATGCCCCCTTTCTCCACTCATATTAAAGAGTAGTAGTTATTTTTGGGATATTCATTTGGTCTAAAGACTTATATAGTATATGATCTTGAAATAAAGTTTTGGTAAGCAAGGATACTATATTTGAAGAGGATATTTGTCACTTTAAAATAGCCAATACATCCACTATCCATTATTTGCTTCTTCCATATCCAATTTTTAAGTCGAAAAAAGAAGTTGTAGTTCAAATAAAATAGATACAAACTACGAGGTATTGGCCAATTCATGAGTTTGACGTGCAAGCAAGTACCTAGGTAGGTCTTTGTATGACCTTAAAGCAATCTTGTACTCAATGGAACATTAAGCTTACTAAGATTATTTTGCCACAATTTCACAATCATTGAGCTTACTAAGTTTCCTTGTCACAACAATACAAAGGCATTTCATTTGTCATTATGTTCATTCAAATGGATAACCTTCTCATAGGGGGAGGATATTTAATTTGTTATCCAACACTAAGCCTTCACAATAAAAGAAAAAAAAATCCTGGACTTGTTAGGTTTTTTCTTCGATCTAAAGTTTGCTGTATTTGAACTTCAAGACACCACATTTAATACCTTGATGATAAAGATCATTTATTGGGTTGGAGATTATTATATTTGAACTGTAAGAGACCAAATGTGTCTTGTACTAGTGTACTACTACTCTACTCCAACAATCCTACTTGATTAGGGAAGCAAGCTAAGACTTACGCTTACCCGAACTTTGAGACAAATTTATGACGCTACTAGTCGAAAATGGAATTGCAATTTTCAAGGGCTATCTATGACGAGGCATATCTCATTTTGAAGACCTGATGTAGAGCCATTTAGAGATGAAATTTGGGGCCAAAGTTAAGCTATAAAAACCTATGAGGGCGATGCACATTCAATGTGTCCTAAATCTAGTTTAATCTAGAATTTATCCTTAGTTTTCTCAGGATTTAACATATTTAGTAGTAATTCCTCTTCGTATAGCCTTATGACGTAGCTCTATATAGGTAATGTTAACTAAGGTTTGAGCAATAAACATAGGCATATTAAATTCTACTTTCTCTTAATTAGCAAGTTCTATACAAGTTTTGCAAGAAAGAATACCCTTGTCCTTTTTTATTCATATCAATATTTTCTCTCATTATTGGTTCATTTATATTCTTCCCTCTACTTACCATTTTACTTAGACACTTGATCAATTATTGTGTTGTGTGAGGCGCTAGCCACATCCAGGCAACGAGGAGCAAGACCAAAGTGAAGACGTGCGCCTTATTGACACAAGGCATACCGTATTGGCAACAAATACAATACTACATGAATTTAAAAGAGGTTACCATGTAAGATAGGAATGATGAAGCAAAGAGAAAGCGAAAGAAGGGAAAAGTAGAGTGGAATTAAAAAAAACAACTCTGAAGAATAGAGACTTGAGAGAGAATCACGGGTTGACAAAGGGGCCAAGGATCAAACATCACATAAAAGAGGAAAATTATAATTTTTCTTCCTTTTCGGGGGCAGGGAGATATTCTAAGAGAGAGAGATATTAAATAAAGTGGTTTTGTTAATTGTTGTTGCATTGAAATAGTAAGGAGAAGAGGGAGTAAGGTGAATGAAATAGTTAGAGCAGAGAATATAAAGGAGGAAGGAGGAAGTAGGTAAAGAGAAGAGTGGAAATGGAAATGCAAGAGAAGGAAAGGGAGAGAGAAGGTGGGAAAAAGGAAAGGAAAGCAAACCTGGAGCATAGAAACTGAGCATACGGTTGGCGTGAAACCTGAAGGAAGGAGAAGGGAAATGAGAAGCAGATCGGGGAAAGAAGGAAGGGGGAGAGAGGGAGAGGGAGAGGGAGAAGATACCAGGGAATAATCTTGGAGTTGGGACGGCGGATATTATCGGGACTCCTTTTGTTGAGATCTCGGAGAATTTCAGCGCGGGGGCGAGTGATGCAAGAGGATGCCTTGTCGAAGGGCACCACGTAGTTGGAGTTGGGAACCCCCTTCTTGGCATCTCCGCTGCCGCTGCTCTTGGGATCTACAGCTCTCATCACCATCTGTCTCTGCCTGCTTCCCCCCCATCCCCCCACTCCCACTGACCATCCCTTTCCTCCTACACGTCCGTACTCCCTTTGCGTTTGAGCTAGACACATGAATATCTGACTCCCATTTTGAACTGCCATCTCCTCCGCCCTCTCTTTTGCCTCCCTCCCACCTACTACCTCTCCTCCTTTTTCTTTTCTTTGATCTTTGTTTCTTCTTTTGACTTTTTAGATCACCCCCCCTTTTAGTATCCACCTCACCTTCTATTGTTTCATTCCTCTCCTTCTCCCCATCCACTTCACATGCTTCCTTTAAGCGTGCTTATTGGACATCATTTTCGCTTAAGAGATTTCAATTTCAATTATATTTTTTAAAAACAAATGATTGAAATAAAACAAAAAAAAAGTGTCACCTAGTTTTTAAATTCTAAATATAAACAAGTCTAAGGAGGGATGTAAAAAAGAATAGTAAGAGTATGTAAAAAGAATTCGTTGAATTATCCGATTATATAATACAGGTAACGAAATACTATGGACAACCATAAATCAGATGGCGTACTTCATATTGTTCATATGCAAAATTAGGGTTGTGAACGATTTGATCCCGCTCGACAAAAAATTAAATCAGTCAAAGCTCAGCTCGTGCTCAATCTGAGCTTGTTCCCGAGCTTGATCTAAGCTACACACAATATGATATCATCTTGATCTCACAAAGGCTCAGATCGAAAAGGCTGGTTTGACACTTTTTTATTTATTAAATAATTTTAGTTATTTCAAATTATACTATTTTTAGGACATTTTAAAATTAAAATGAAAATTAATTATAACAAAAGATAACAAAAACTATAATTTCAAACTTAGAATCCAAAAATAGATAAATAAATTGTGTTACAAATATATCAATTTTAAAATAATGAGATCGTATAAAGTTCGGACTCGGGCTCGAGCTCGTAAAATATTATATGAGCCGAGCTTGAGCTTTGATTCCAAGAACTCGAACTCGGGCTCGAGCTCGATATTTGCAATATGAGCCGATCTCGATCTCGATTATGGGCAAGATCGATATCAAATCGCCTCGATTACACCCCAATGCAAAATAAACGTAGTTCTGCCAGGGATTAACTTTCTGCTCCATTCGGTAAGATTTTAACAAGCTCAATATCAAATAGCAGAGTCTTGTCTATTAATCCTTGATTCCTCAGCACAAAATCCAATGCCCTTTGCCCCTGAAGAGAGAAATTTGTCAGCAATTTCAAACAGTAGTGTATGCACAACTTCAATGAAAGAACGGCCAATTCTCAATGCTACCGAAAATGTAGTCGGCCTAGGCCCCTTCTTGTTGTAATCATTTTCAGGGTATCCCAGTTCTGGAGGCACTATTATCCTGCACAATGGGAAAATCTCAATAGAAAGGCACCTGTGACGTGAAAGCACAGACCTCGAAATCCCAAGTACTCAACCACGATATTAACTACGGCACTAGATGTCGAGTTTCCAAAATGTGTATACTAGACACATATTACGAATCACTATATCCCGAAGTAAATGCATTTAGATTCTCTCATAAGCAAGTTGTGAGAATAATTTAAGTTAATGGAACAATTGACACTACCATGAACCATCCTTTCTTTCGTTAATTCTAAATTGTTCCTCTACTCAAAAATGTCTGTCTTCAAAACTACAATGCTATTATGGATGGGAGTCCTTTGAGCTTTTGAAGGGTTTGAGTGATATTGCAACATGGAACTTGAACCCCAACAATGCACCATGAAACCTCAAATTCTCAATCCTACTTTTATCCAAGGGTTTGCCAAAGCCAAACTAGTAAATGAAACAATGAAATGGGAATGAGCATGAAGTGTACGATGTGACGTAAGCTTCCTTACATAACTCTAATTCCCAAATAAACATAGATCAAATTCTTCTCCAACATTTTACAATGATAATACTTCGTATAAATTTTTTACTCTAATTAATCCTGTGTAAAATGGTTTATTACTCATTTATAGAATGTGCTATATATAGACTATATAGCATAAATGACTTCATAGAATATATATGTATATAGGTTAATACTTCTTGTACAACTTTCTTTCTTTAAGTATGTGTTCGAATATCAAACGAGTCCTTAAAATAACAGTACAATAATCATTCCCCCTAGACCTTTCTAGACTTATTGGCATCCTACACCAAGTGGTACACATCTGTAATAACAGAGGGGCAATACAGATGATTGAATTATGAAGGGAGTACCTTCTAATTCCACCCATAGACATGCCGGTGATGGCTTCCTCAAATGCTGGAATGACCTGCATGGAGATAGTTACAACTCTACAAAGTTTTAGCTTACAACTACAGTCAAATATCTCGCATCGTAGACAAAGGGGACGAGCAAGGATGACCACTTATTATACTCGCTCTTATTTGCCTTGTTCCCTTCCTTTCAAGCACAAAAATTAAGAAAGGAGGGGGGGATAACGAATTCTTCTTCTACCAACTACAAATCGCAAAAAGTGTTGAGAATAGGTTCAGCCACTCAGGGGGTAGACTTAGGTCTTATTACATATTTACATATGACAAACTTATGAAATAAGAAAATATGGAGTAGAAAACAAATAGTGACTCATCCCAGTGAAAAAATATGAAACATTGGTTAAAATTATAAAGAGTATTACAATTGCATAGCTAACAATTGTGTTCTTTATACAACTTGTTTCTATGTTGTTACCATCAACCCCATAGCCTCCATTTTTCATCACGCCTTCTCAAATTAAGCTTTGCACAAATGCTAAATTAGTAAAACAAATAACTTAATACTCACTATCACATATGTTGGAAGCGATGACCAAGAAAAGGGCTTGCTGCCTAACTTCTTGTTGTGCATCAACAACAATACCACATCGGCCAATTTAGTTGGTTTGTTTATGTTTACATTCCCCCCTCTCTCTTCCTTGGTCAAGTGATGTACTAGAGACTCGGGCTCGGGTTCGGGTTTGGGTTTGAGTAGAGCACCAGCGGTGCGAGCGAAGCCCACTTTTATCTTTTTGGGCTTGTGCAAAGTGGACTGTTCAGGTTCTTTGAACCTGTGTTGTAACAGTCGGTCAAGGGCAGTAATTAACGCCTTAATTACTCCCTTTATTCTCGCTGACTGGCTTTATTCCCGGAG
>JAUEKU010169877.1:0-10906 GCA_032274805.1 Gypsophila paniculata
AAATTTTACGATTTTTCAAAAACAAACAAAAAAAAAAAAAAAAAAAAAAAAAATTGATGAGACATATTCCTCCGGCGGCCACATGCCTAGCCGACGAGATGATACGCCACCAGATAATAATGATACTAGTCAGACCGACGACAGTAAGAAAAAAATATGCGCCGGCCATCCATAGGCCGGCGGACAACGACATCTGCCAAGAGCAGAAACAATGAGAAAGCATCCAATGGGCCACAGTGTCCGATGCTCCGAGGCCGGCGAGCCATCTTCAACATGACTGCCAAAGGCAAATGGTCAGCAAGGAACAACTAAGGGCATTCATGTCCGATGACCTTGGTTCAACGGCCAGCGACAACAAGCACCAAACAACAAGGAGAACAAAGGCACTACACGACAAAGTAGTAGCCTATATATATGAGACAATGTCCTCATTTACAAGTAATCTTTATCTCTCTGAAAAAGAACTACTTATCTCTCTAGCACTCATAACTCGTTTATTTGCTGACTTAAGCATCGGAGGAGGTTTCCTCGGTCCCCCCGAGGCTAGGTTTGCTACGCGTGCAGGGAAAGGCGTCGGACACTAACACTTACTCCACCATTCAACGTAATCTATTGTCTCGAGTGCGAAGCATCAGTTTTTACTTGAAACAATTTGGCATCGTCTGTCGGGAACAAACAAAAAGTTTGAAATACAACACAAAAATTGAAATACAACACAAAATGGTCAGAGACGGTAAGGACGACTACAAAAGCAGTGCCGAACCAAGTGCCACAAGAGTTGCCACGCCGGGGGGTGGCTCGATATTCGACGGGCTGGAACTCACCTCAGCAACCGAAAAGAAGATATGTGATTTCATCCTCACTCTCAAAGAACAAGAAGAGCGGGAGAAGAAGAGAAAGCGTGGGGTGCCCTCAATGCAAACGCTCTCCTCCGGAAGTGGGAGTGGGACGTTGAAGGAGGATGAGAATGTCATCTATACCTCCCACACTGAGAACGAGGTACTAAGGAATGACGAACATTCCGACGTCACGCCATCCCCACATAAGAACAAACGTCATCCGCCATCCGGAGCGAAGGTCCTGGTGAATTCACCCGCAGCTCGGACATCCTAGAGTTCGTTGTGCTCAAAATGAAGATCCCAACGGCACGGTTCAATGGTACCGGCGACCCTAAAGAACATTTGGCTATGTTTGAAAGCCACATGTACATGTACGAAGCAGCCGATGCCGCATGGTGCAAGGTCTTTCCGACCACATTGACCGGACTAGCACAAGCTTGGTTCCGCAGTCAGCCCACAGGGTCCATCCGGAGCTACACCGAACTCAGTAAGGAGTTCTCTGAGCAGTATGCCGGCAACCGGCGGAGAGAACGGTCAACGACGGAGTTACTTACCAGAAGGAGAAAGGTCTGAGAGACGTTCTAAAGAGGTTCGACCGTGAGTGTCAACAAGTACAAAACTTAGACCCTCATATGGCTGTGTTCGCCATAACACATGGCTTGCAGCACGGGCCGTTACAAAGCAGCCTCATACGAAATCCTCTTATCTCGATGACCGAGGTCAGGGCGAGGTCCGATGGATATATCCGCGAGGAGGAATACCGAAAAACCTTCGAGGTCAAAACAAAAATGGATCAACCCCGTCACGAGTCAGCCTGGACGGACACTGGAAGAACGAAGAAGCCATTTCAGCAGGGGCGACAAGAAAGGAGCGGCAACGGCGGTTCGGCCACAACTTTCTCAAGGCCGAAGAGAAAGCCCCACCTAACATATGATTATTACACTCTGCTGAATCGGCCACGAGCTGAAATCTATGCTCTGATGAAAGACGATAAAAGATAGAAGCAGCCGCCACCGGTAAGGGCGTCTAACGTGAACAGAGGTCTATGGTGTGAATACCATCGTTCGGTGGGACATACCACCGACCAATGTCGAATTTTGAAGAACGACATTGAAGAACTCATTCGATGAGAGTACCTTCACGAGTTCACAAACAAGCCCGCCGGAAATGGCGGCGAAGAGGGCAGCAAATGAGGAGGCGGACACAAAAGGGCTGGGTAAATCCTCATGGTAATCGAAGGGGATGAGAACGGGGGCACCAATAGAGGACATAAGTCCCACCTTCGTTCCCTCTCACATCAGATATTATACTCCGCATCAAAGAAACCCCGCGCCAGCACAATATCTGACCTGGTGGTAACCGCGGAAGATTACAGCCGTGTAGCTTACCCTCATAACGATCCACTTGTGGTTGCCCTCGACGTCGGCAATCACCTGGTGCACCGGTGCCTGGTTGACACCGGAGCATACACAAATCTCATTTACAAAGAGACGTTCGACAAGCTCGGCCTATATTTGCGCCACTTGAGGCCAACAACGAACGCCCTGTATGGGTTCGCCGAGGCAGGGATGATACCGCTGTGAACCATCAAGCTGACCGTCACAGTGAGAGAAAGAGACGCCGCAAAGAGCGTCCTCGCGGAGTTCGTTGTCATCGACGCCCCCTCAGCCTACAACGCTCTGATTGGACAAATAATACTCGACGAGATACATACTGTAGTCTCCGTTAGAGCACTCGTCCTAGTCTACTTGTCGGACAGACTAACGGCTGTGAAGATCTACGGAGATCAGGAGTCCGGACGCAACTGCAACTCGATGGTCGTCCGAAAGATCAAATGGAAAGACAAGATGGTTGGGGCTGCCCAATCACGAGCGAAAGAGGATCTTAGAGAAGAAAGCAACAATGACACACGCCGACCGAAGCCGGGAGAAGATACGATGGAGGTAAAGTTGGCCCCCGGATGGCCTGTGATCATCGGCAAAGATCTCGAGTCCTCCTTCAGACAAATTAATCAGCCTCCTGGAGGAAAACAATGATGTTTTCGCTTATTCCGCGGCAGAAATGTCAGGCATGGACCAGAACATCATCGTTCGTCAGCTGAATGTGGACCCCGAATACCTCCCGGTCCGCCAGAAAAAGAGAAACATGGGGCCGGAGAAAGATGCTGCACTACAAGAGGAAGTCAACAAGCTGCTTGAGGTTGGCTTCATCGAAAAGTGCGACTACCCGGGATGGCTGGCAAATGTCGTCATGGTAAAAAAAGCGTCCGGAGCATGGAGAATGTGTAGACTTCACCAATCTCAACAAGGCCTGCCCAAAAGACTGTTATCCATTTCCCAGGACAGATCAGCTGGTAGACTCGACCGCCGGACACTCGATGCTGAGCTTCCTCGATGCCTTCTCCGGGTATCATCAGGTTTTCCTCAAGAAGGAAGACCGGCCGAAGTGTGCATTCATCACCAGCGACGGGGTATACATGTACAAAATGATGTCATTCGGGCTGAAGAACGCCGGAGCAACGTACCAACGACTGGTCGATGAAGTGTTCCATGAGAAAAAAAGGACATAACGTAGAAGTGTATGTTGACGATGTCATCGTCAAAAGTAAGTCCAACGCGGAACTTCTGGAAGACTTGAGGGAAACTTTCAAGTCTCTCAGAAGATACCGGATGATGTTGAATCCGAAGAAATCCACGTTTGGCGTCCGATCTGGAATATTCCTTGGCTTCCTGGTAAGTGAAAGAGGAATCGACCCGGACAAAATACAAGCCATCATCGATCTGCTAGATCCCAGATCAGTACGTGAAGCACAACGGCTGACTGGCAGAATGACGGCCTTGTCAAGATTCATATCTAGATCGACGGAAAGGTCAACACTTTTCTTCAAAGTGTTGGGAAGGAATGAACGGTTTGACTGGGGGGGAAGAGCAGAAGAGAGCATTCGAGGCCTTGAACGCCCATCTCACCGAACTGCCTACCCTCACACGGCTAACAGTCGGCGAAACCCTATACCTTTACATCGCCATAACAGCCACAACAGTCAGCGCGATGATACTAAGAGAGGACGACAGACAATAACAGCCAATTTATTTTGTGAGCCACGTCCTAGGACCGTCAGAAAGGAAATATCCGATGATAGAAAAGGCTGCGTACGCCGTTGTGATAGCGGCGAAAAAACTACGACCCTACTTCGATGCCCACCCAATCGAAGTAAGAACTAATCAACCCCTAGAAAAGGCGTTAAAGAAATTTAAAAAGTCTGGAAGACTACTCAAGTGAGCAATCGAACTATCTGGGTACGGTATCCGTTACACGCCACGGACGTCGATAAGAGTTCAAGCCTTGGCCGATTTCCTGGCGGAATGCTCTCAACCTAATGACATAAGCAGCTCCAACGGAATGTGGCAGGTATACACCGACGGATCAGCAACCATTGATGGATCCGGGGCCGAAGTTGTGATAATCACTCCGGATGGAGTTGAATTCGAGCACGCCTCAAAGTTCGCGTTCCCCGAGTCGAACAACGAGGCAGAATACGAGGCGGTAGTCGCCGCGCTGAAACTGACCATGAGAGCAGAGAACATAACGTTGCGAACAGACTCTCAACTGATGGCAAACCAGATCAGCGGAAACTACGAAGCTAGGGACGAATCGATGATCAAATATATGGACAAGGTCAAAACCCTTGCCAGAAGGCTGAAATCTCTAGAGGTCATCGACATCCCGAGGTCCCAAAATAATAAGGCCGACGTCTGGTCAAGTTGGCAAGTGCTACGGTCGACAATGTGCCGAAAACGGTTACCATAGAAATAGTGGCAACAAAGAGTACTGACAAAAAACGAACGGTGGCTGTCATCGTGCAAGGAGAAAGTTCATATGCCTGGCCGACGAGATGACACGTCACCAGATAATAATGATACTTGTTATACCGACGGTAGCAAGACAAAAATGTGCGCCGATCATCCATAGGCCGGAGGACAACGACATCTGCCAAGAGCAGAAACAATGAGAAAGCGACCAATGGGCCACAGAGTCCGATGCTCTGAGGCCGGCGAGCCATCTTCACCATGATTGCCAAAGGCAGATGGTCAGTAAGGAACAACTGAGGACATTCATGTCCGATGACCTTGGTTCGGCGAACCAAAGTCAACGGCCAACGACAGCTGTAAACGACAAAGAGATCCAAGGCACTACACGACAAAGTAGTAGCCTATATATATGAGACAATGTTCTCATTTACAAGTAAATTTTATCTCTCTAAAAAAGAACTATTTATCTCTCTAACACTCATAACTCGTTTATTTCTTGACTTAAGCATCGGAGGGGGTTTCCTCGGTCCCCCCCCGAAGCTAGATTTGCTACACGTGCAGGGAAAGGCGTCGGACACTAACATTTACTCCATCATTCAACGTAATCTATTGTTTCGAGTGCGAAGATCAGTTTTTACCCGAAACAAAAACTATATCTATAAAATAATGCATATTTTGCTGATGGCAAATGCTAGTAGTAAACATGTGTAATTCTATGAGGCAAATGTTGAAAACTATCCAAAAAAGACCGTTTATAACAATGCTTAGAATCGAATAACTTTTTGTTGGTCTTTTATGAACGAATTATTTAATAAAAACAAAAACAAAATTATGTACCTACTACAAATCAACATATGTCTACAATCTACTAAGTAATATTTTCTTCAAATTAGAAAATTTCTGTAATATTTTCGAAAATTTTTCATTTTGAAAAATCCAACACAAGCAAGCATAAACAAATATTCCAAATTTTAAAAACTCTCGTGTAGAAACGAGCAGCAACACCCATCGACCGTGTGTTGAACGGTTTAATACTTTAAACAAAGGATGAGAGGACAAAAAGGCAGGAGTGGAGGGCAAAATCAGGAAACAAAATCTAGAATGTTGGAAACAACACATAATTACACGAAGATACGCACATATAATTACATTACATTACTACATTTTAAGGAGTAAAATTAAATTGAAGTAGTGACTGACTAGTGTTTGAAATGAATCATCATATCACATTATACTACTTGTTTCCCACGCTTTCCTTACCTTTTTTCTACAAAAATCAAATATTTGGGACTTTGTGAAACCAAACTTCACCTTTTCCCCCTCTTTTATGTGACTTGCTTTTACTTTATTTTATATTTATGGATTATTCGTCTTAACGATAAAAATAAGTTATGTATTATTTCACTTGTACTTGTACATATAAAACAGGTTTTTTTATTTTTTCTATGCATTTTGCTTTTGTATTATTCACACTCTTGACATATCTTAAATTTAAGTCGGATATATACGTCTTAAATAAGAATTTCTGTTTGCTTTCACTTGTCTCGAAATATATACTACACCACATGTAAAATTGCACATCGATGATAAAATAAAGAATTGTCCACTTATGGGTCTGCCAACTATTGTCAATTTGTTTTAGGAAGGTTGAATTTTCATTCTACTTTCGTATTGGACATCCTTTTGCACTTCGGACATGATCAGACCCTTTCAAATTCAACAACTTGCTTTTTGTTATCGATTTTTGTAACCGGATACAAAGGATATGTATGTCGCTTTGTAAATGTTACTTGGCAAATTTAAATTCGCATGATTATTCTTATATTCTAACGCGTAGAAAGGATTATGAACCTGATTACTACATTATACCCACAAAATTCCGAGCTTTATTAATAAGTTTTCGAGCATTAATTGAGGTTTTAAGTATTAATAAAGTTTCTGAGTATCAAACTCAGATTCTTTACAATAAAAGCTCAGAAACTTAGATAGTGAGGTACTATCTCAAATGTACGAGTATAATTCATGAATTGCTCACACGAATGCACCTTTGACACATGGTTGATTTTGTTATGAAAGAAAAGGATTGGCTTGTACTCTCTCCGTCTCATTCAAATGTTAACATTTACTTTTTGCACAAAAAATAAGAGAATTGATTAAATGTCCAATTTGGCATTTGCATTAATACATATTTTATTATTGAAAGTAGGAGAGAGAGTATATGGTAGGATCAAATGAGTTGTAAAGTAGGTGAAAATAGGGCTATAATAGTATTTTACTCAAATAAAGCTACCAAATATAGAAAGTGTTAACAATTGACTTGTACATCCATAAATGGAAAGTGTTAACAAATGATCGGGCCAGAGAGAGTATATATATGGTAGCCTAAATAAATTTTGATAGAGCTAATTAGAAGTCATTATTTTTTAGCCTACCTTGGACGAATAATACATGAATGTCCTACATTGATTTTAGAGTAATCTATATCCAATACGTATACTCAATTTATATATACGGAGTAAAGAATTATTCGGAAATAGTACTTTCTATTACATTTAGAAGTTCCACGACAAACCAAGTTGTTCAAATTAAAATAATAAACTATTCCATATTAAGAATCAAACTAGTAAGAGTATTTATCCTTGATAAGATTGTTGGCACTAATATGCGCTTGAATTGACTATATATTGAATACTGATACACGAGTTATTATTTGAAACGAGTATATTCGTCATAAGCTTAAAACGGGTCAAATAGTATAAATAAAACAAAAAATAAAGTGTATAGGTAAAAGCAAAAAATTTATCTTATATATATAAGTGAGATAATATTTAACGACCTATTTTATTGTTGATATTGATATGATAGAAATTAATTTTCTCCATATTTCATTCAACATGCAAAATTTCATTTCATTATATCTATTCAACCAAGTACACCTCTAAAATAACGTTTATTCTACCTTCCCTTCTAGAACCTAGAGGGTCGTACACTCATGCCTTATCAATTATTTTAGATGGTTTCATAATGTCTATGGCTCCATTGAAAATATAAGTCCATTTTTATCTTGTTTGGCTATTCGCTAATCGCTTTGGTCAAAGAATACTTATATTTAACACAAATTTTTAATTAAAATGGATTATTCGTCTTAAACTTAAAACGAATCAAGTAGTTAAATAAAGATAAAATTTGAATATCTCGTGCGTGCAAGTGGATGATACTAGATCTATTTTAAGAAGAAAACTTTATGGTATATTTAATTGGCAACTGAAGAAAGAGATATTTCTCACGATGTCTTCACATTTGCCATTTTGCACGTGCAGTAAGTCTCTCTTAAGACAGAGTTATTTTCGTCGTAAGCTTACGACAGGAATATGTTACCACTTTGTATTAAAATGTTACCATTTAATGAGATAATGTTATAATGAGTGTTAATCGATAAGTAATAACATTTTAATATAAAGTGAGAATATAATCTCGTCGTAAATTTACAACGGATGTGATCTGTCGTAAATGAGAATTTGTTTTGCAAGTGACACTTCTCTTTTTACACTAAAAATTTTTGACTGACGCACGAATACAAGATAGAGTAAAATGGACACATGATTTCAACTCGTAAACGTATACGGTGTTATTGGACCAATATAAAGATTGTACAACCGGTTGTACTACAACTGATTTCACTTTGTGAGCATTGATGTAAATTTTATGAGTTTTCTTATAAGATTTATGAGCTACATTTATAATATTTTACCAAATGCTCATAAAAATTATAAAAATGCTCACAAAATTAGAGATGGTTGTAATACAACTCGTTGTACAATCCTTTTTTCCTCCCGATGTACCACGTAATCGTACACCGCAACCAATACACATTTTGTAATGAGCAATTGCTTCCATAATTATTTAGAGGGAATCTAACTCAAATTAAAATGGTTATTGTTGAGAGATAAATAAAATTTGAGATTATTGGTGACAAATTTTTGTTACTTTTTGTTGTTTTCCAACCAAGTACTCCCTCCGTTCCACTTATTATAATTATTTGTTTACCTTTGGTTTTGGCACAAAGACCAAGGTGGAAGGTGAGAACCAATCTGACAAGTGTAGAAGAATGGATGAGAAGGGAAATTTACTTTTTGTATCAAGTCCTAAAATAAAAAAATAAACAAATGAATGATATATCCAAAATAAAATAGGTAAACAAATGAATGAAATGGAGAAAATATTAGTGAAGCTAGTTCTATTTCAATTCTAACGACAAGCTATCTGCTTAATATTTAACCAATATTGCTAGCAACTTTTTAGGATGAACTATTGAAGCCTTGAAGGGCAACTTAAGATTAAGGACGACAAAATAAGAATAATTTAGAAAAGAAAAAAATATTATGGCCCTAGGGGAGTTAACTACACTAAAAGGACCTAAACTAACAAGAAAGAGAGCATTAAGGATCCAAACTATTGAAGTGAAGTGTTAAGGACCTCAAAGCAACTTCCATCCATTTTTCCATCCATCTTTACATTACAAACCTCAATAAATAATTATACACTAAGTAAAATTCAATTAAATCAAAATTAAATTTTTAGGACAAAAAATTTGTATATATACTTGTAGGCCAATTCTCATCTAAGACGATATATCCGTCTTAATCTTAAAACGGGTCAAGTAGCATAAATAAAACAAAAAAAATGTACAGGAAAAAACAAAAAACTTGTCTTATATGAACAAGTGAGACAATACTTGACCCGTTTTATTATTAAGATGGATAACCCGTCTTAAGGGGGACTTATTGATACTTTTAATACTGTATATTATTAATATGTAATAAATTCAATATTTTCACCAAAATTTCTCAACAACTTAATCTGTATAATATATTCCAATTACATATTATTTAAAAACTAACATAAAAACTAAATGAACGGTGTATTTTGCAAGATATCTAAATTATTTATTAAAATAAAATGTACAATTTCATACATTTGTCCCATGTCAATTTCTTATATGCACCTACGAAAATAGGTGATAAATAAATTATTATTTCGCTATTACTGAGTACTAACAGATTTATTTTTTATATGGTACTCAAAATATAAAAGAATAATAAATATTGTGTTGTTGTCGGTGAAACAAAATTCTAAATAGGAGTATATGTAACATCACGGAGCAAGATCGCTTGTTCACTAAACAAAATGAAGCTAAATAGTTTTGTTTTGAGGTGGCGATTAAAACATCGTAAACAAATTAAAGTTATAACTTTCATTTTCTAAACATATTTTTCTGAATTTTGTAAAAATGATTTTACGTGAAATCATTATTAATAGTTTGTAATTTAAACGGTTAAACCCACTAATTCATTTGAATTTATTTTATATTTGAATATTAAAACTAAAAAAAGCGGACTAATATTTATTTTATGATATTTACAATTTATTTCTTATTAAATTATATCAAGTTTATATTACTCTTTATTATGGATGGAAAGATGGATGGAAGTTACTTTGGGGTCCTTAACACTTCCCTTCAATAGTTTAGGTCCTTGATGCTCTTTTTCTTGTTAGTTTGGGTCCTTCTAGTGTAGTTATCTCGAAGCTTGCTTGAACTCATTTTATTTCTTACTTTGTACGGAGTATTATTTTTACATATTTATTTCTAAAAAATTTTAAAAAATTTGCGACTAATTTTTTTTCAAAATACTTTAATTTTATAGATATATTCCGTATTCGATAATTTTACTTTTTTCAATGTACAAGTAGAATTGTTTCTATTAATTAAATTTGAAAGAAAATGAAAAAGTGAAATAAATATAAAAATTTATTGCGAAATACTACCTTATAAAATGTTCATTTTGCGAAACACTACTTTTTAATTGACTTATTGTAAAGCACCCCCTTTTATAACGAATTTTTTTGTTTAACACTTAAAAAAATTTTAGGCAAAAAAAGTAAAAAACCCGATAATTGGCCACCGGAGTAACGTGACCAATTAACATATCATTGGACGGTGTGAGGTTTTCTATATACTCATTGACCTAAACTCGACATTTTTGCCCAGACAGTGATCATAAATTTAATTTGTTTTGGCACAAAAATCATTTAAGGGAGAGTTAAACAAAAAAATGTTTATGAAAGGAAGTTTTAGAATAAGTCACTTAAATGCACTATTTCGCAAAATAGTCATTTTATAAAGCGTTTATTCATAACTTCCACCTAATCTAATTTCTTTTTTTTTTTTTAAAAAAAATACTCCTACATATTGTAGAC
>JAUEKU010169888.1:0-11294 GCA_032274805.1 Gypsophila paniculata
CATGGCGTTTTTTGGTTCGAAAAAACCGAGCCTACGTGGACCCTATAAGGCAAAATAAGTGTTAACCTCGCCTTAAATGCTAATTAACTTTTTTTTAAGCGCCATTTGATTAAAAGCTTCCCTTTTCTGCCACTTTCTTGTCTTTCCTTGCAAATATAATTTCTTCTAATAACCAAAAAGTACCTTCGTAAACTAAACGTAAAGTCAATATTATATTAAAAATTAATAATAATTTTTTGCAAGATAAACCCTTGTTTAACGTCTATTTCAATTATAGAATACAATTTAAGGAGTATTTTACTTTCTTCTCCATGGATTGGATTTGGTGAAATGATTTAAAAAGTAGAAATTTAAATTCACAATTTATTGTATTTGCTTAATTCAATTTTCGATTCAATCCGCAATCAATAACAATTACTTTCAACGATAATCTTTTGGAGCTGTTATACGCAGTCGACTATTTTCTAAATGCAGTCGACTTTTATTTTTACTAATTACACTTAATAATATTAATATTTTTAAATGTTTTTGGATTTAATTCTTAGATGATATGATATTTGAAAAGGTATAAATTACATCTTTTTTATTTAAAAACAAAGACTAAAAAATCCAAATTTGACACGATTAGCACGAAAAATATTTGAAGCATTGTAAAAAGTATTTCAATGAAACCCAAACAAAATTATTGAAAATAAGAAAAAAAAATAAGAAAATTATAAAAAAAAAAAGGAAACTTTGTCCCGGACTGGCCGAGGGATATTTTTTTATTTATCTTTTTTCTTATTTTTGGTAATTATATTTCTGGTTTTTTTTATAATTTTATTGTCTTTTTTCTTATTTTTGATAATTATATTTTTTAGTATATTTTTTTGTTTTTTATTTAGACGAATTTTTAGGGTAATATTTTTCACTATTTTTTTGTTTGTTCTTTGTTTAACATTCTCGACAATGATTTTTTGACGCTAAAAAAAATTAAGACAACATAAATTCAATATAATTTAAAAAAAAATAATTACATCTGGAGTTAATTTCCTGATTTTTTACGTTAATTTGCCAAATTTTTTAGGGTCAATTTCGTATTTTTTCAATATTTAAAACCGACGATTATTAAATTAAATAAATATAAATAATGTAATAATTCGAGTCAAATTTGAACTCCGTAGACTTAAACGAATCAACCGAAAACTAATCCGGACAGAGTTAGTCAGGTATTTAATATGACTTATAAATAGAATTTCTTACCAAAATAACTAAAAACCAATCCGATCTAAAAATAACCTAATAAATCTAAATACAAAATATATCGAACCACAGAAAATCGACCCGACCAGAGTAACGGTCTTTGACCCTTCTTTCTTGTTGTTCACGTTTGCCACTACAAATCACCACTAATCATTCCGCGGTGCAATACTTTCTCTCCTTCTTCCGGTCACTTCTCATTCTCTTCAGTCTTCATCGTTCTCTTTGTTGTTCTCCGACGAACATGTGTAAACGCCGTAATTATGGAAATTTGTTTTTGTTGTATTAATTTTTTGAATTAGTTTTTGTTCTTGCATATATGTTTAATGTTGAATTCAACTTTGATTTTAGTTCTAAGCTTCATTTAGATGTTGTAAACCCTGCTTTTTGTTGGAGAACATTTCGTAGATATTATCATGTTGAATTACACAACTGTATGATGCTGAAGAAAAATACTTAGTTACTGTGACCGTTCTTGTGCATACGGTAAATACATGGTCGTAAGTTGTAAAATACGGTAAATAAATGATTGCTAGATGCTTTGGTTCCGCAAGTGGGGGCAGAAGAAGTTTTTGGTGGGATGTCTATTGACACTGAAGAATATGAGAATCATCATGATGCGGGTCCTGATAGTTGTTTGATGACAATTTGATTGAAGATTGATAGTCATATTATGTCTGAAAGAGTGATCGAGTTGTTTGAATTATGTAGCGGCATCTGAGGTTGCTTTAACAATGCTTGATTTGATTAAGGATTCGGTTGTTGATGATAGCTGTGTGGATTTTAATAATGATGATACAGATCGTTTATCCGAAAGAGTAAAAAGAAGGAGAAGAAAAGCGAAAAAAGTGGTATTAAGGAAGTGAACATTAATGCGCCAGTAGTTGAAGCATTCGAGGGTATCAGTGGGTTTGAGTATGTTGATCTGACTGCAATGAAGACGAGGACAATACAGAACAGGATATATAGGTCGTTGCTGATGTGGGATATATGGGAAGAAGAGCATGAGGAATGGATTGACAAATATATGTCAAAGGAATGTATCCTGGATCAGGAGAATAAAATGAGGTCTGAATTACACTAGGAGCCCTCAGAATTACTTACACCGTTATTGAGGTTCCAAAAAGAGTGGTTGTCATGGGCTTTAAAACAGGAAGAGTCTGAATCAGAGGTGGGATTCTTGCAGATGACATGGGAATGGGTAGGACGGTTCAGACAATTGCACTTGTACTTGCCAAACATGAAACTCGTCGAGCTATCAGTGGAGCTGATCGATCAGTGTTAGAATCAAGCTCGTCATCTTTGTTGCCTCAACTGAGTTATTTGTCATACTTCTGCTTTACGTTAGTGGAAAGAAGAGATTGTTCGGTTTACTCAAGAGAAAACTACCAAAGTGCTTTGCTATGAAGGGTCTGATAGAGTAATGGACTGAAGTTGGACTCTACAATTTCATGAATATGATTTTGTAATCACCACTTATAATATTCTAGAGAGAGAGAACAGTAATTTTTTGCCACAAAAGCAGAGGTGTCAAGGGTGTGGGAAATATTTCAATCAACGAAAGATAGTTCGCCATTGTTGCCGGCGAAAGGCACTTGAAACAGAGATACAGCTTGCAAATTGAGGAAGAGGATCTTGAAAATTTTGAGATAGACCATCGTAACTCTGCTTTGCACTGTAAAGTGGGAGCCAATTGTATTGGATGAGGCAAGTCAAAACCTGAACATTATTTATCTATGTGTAAAGAAACTGCACATTTGTTAACGTAGAATATAAAAGTTTTACGTATATGTGATTCAATGGTTTTGAAAGTTGCCGTGATCATAATTTAAGGTGGATATGTTGTATTAATAGAGCAACGATTGTCCATTCTATGTCCAGACTCTGAGCGAGATTTAATACTATGGGTGAAGGACAGTGACACGGCTAAGTCGTATCGCCAAAATAAAAAATAAACCTAAGACAACTAACTACCAGCTAGTGGCAAGAGGTATCGAATCCACAGAGAAACGGTGTATCACAAGTTACTTAGACAAAAAGGCTATTCCCAAAATAGTGATAATGAGGGTATAAGAAAGGCTAAAAGACTAACAATAAACGATCGAAAATCAATAATATGTGGAAAACTAGGGCATCGGGTTCATTATGACGACAATCCAAGATTTCGGATTTCATAAGATAAGTGATTGAATAGAATCGTGTGATATGATTAGGGCATAAATACTCTCTCTTGAGTCAATATTAACCTTAAACAGATTTAACGGTATCTCGCAACGTACTAAATCAAACTTATCGATTGCGCGTAAGTCTAGTCTCGATTAGGCTCTCGATCTTAAACCAAAACTACCAAAATTTAATCTATTAAAGGCATCCCTAAAATTCAATTGATAATTAAAATGCGCAGGAAGACATCATCATTCACAATTCATTCAAACACAAAGTTTAAGAGCAAAACCTGGATTTAGGTCACAAATCCCTTTCAACCCTAGCGTGGGGATTAGCTACGCATGATTAGGGCTAAACTGATAAAACTTAAAGCAAGAGACATAATGAAATTAAATAATTAAGATTACCGTAGAATTGGAATTGATTAAAATTGAAATTAATCTCCGAAAATTACAAGTTCCGTTGAGTAGTGATTTGATCCTAAATTTTAGTGCTTGAAAATCCTCCAAAGTTTTAGCCAAAATGCCCTTTTATAGGGCTCGAAATAACAATTGGGCTTCAGCAGAAATAGCACGTAACAATAAGAAATCCGACCGGATTGAAATGGAAATCCGGCCGGATTGGCTGGCTGATCGCCCGGATCAGCTTACTTGCTATGTGGAATCTTTACTCTTCAGCTCTCAACTCGCTTCCCGAGCTCCCGTATTGGCCCGAGCTTGGTCTCGCGATCTTGGTACTCGTACTTGCTTCACTCGACTCTGAATTCGGCTCAGGACCGCCAAGTTCTGCAAAATATAACCAAGAAGCAGCAGTACCTCCTAACATATAGCTCGATAAACGTAATAACTTATACTAAACGCGAGATAAATGCAACTAACTGGGGGCATAAAATGCAATATAAAATGAACGTATCAAGCACGGTGCTCCAAATATATCCTTCATAGGAAAACCTTCTCTTTTCCAAACCACTCGGATAATCTTATCCGTCTCCATGAATATCAATATGATAGAGTACACTAACGTAGGCGGGAGCTACCTAACTCAACGCAAAATAATCGAAGTGATAGACTTAAGTGCATGCACCCCTCAGAGAGCTATATCTCAACAACCCCAACGCTCAAACTCATCACATCCTACTTGGGATGGACTACACCTCTATCGTACGAGCCAAGGATCGAGATCTTTTTCAAAATAGGAAAACCATTTTCAAATTTTCTTCTCAAAAACCATTTCTAAAATATTTCCAACATTCGAAAACTTTTTCGAATAAATAATATAACTTTGAAATCTCAAAACCATTGAAATAAGATCAACTAGGCTCATAATAATTCCTTGAGCGTCAAGTTCGTAAAATCCAAATTTCAAAGTATAATAAACCATTTTAAAAATCTTATTTCATAATCAAAATCCAAAACCAAAATCAATAAATCATTTCAATTATAATATATTTCATGATCAAATTCCAAAATCCAAACCAAAGAATCATTCCAATCAATATATGTCAAATTCCAAAGCAATCTTTGAAATAAATCCAAAACCATTCACAGTTCACAAGGATAGTTCTACGTTAGCTTGAGTTATTTCCTTTCACACAACGTAGCTCCTAAGTCGAGATAGAAGGGTTTCTCAAAGAAGTTGGAGTCTACAAATATTTGATAACATTTTTGTATTAATATAGATTCGTAACTCCTAAAGCCATGATGAATGCCTTATAGTATATGCCTAACTTATATGCAATACACTTTACATTTTTATTTAATTATTATATTCATTTAATCAAACATTATTTGTAATTCATGATCAGAGGTCTCCTAAGGTCTCATACAAGTAGTAGATATAATTTAAAGTCATGCAAAGTCGAAATTATAAACCTAAACGTTTCATTTTCATTCAATAGTCATTTCTGACTTTGGGCAGATTGTGCAGTGTTGGGTTTTATATATTTTTCGGACCTTAAACTCAACATCTGACTTTGTCGATTTTTGTGCTTAAACTAGACACCCTAGTAAATGTTCAGGCCAGAGGCCAAGTCCATTGAAGGTCTCTAAGTTATATAATAAAATACAAAAATTATCAGGTTTCCAGATTTCATTCATTCTGAGCAGTCTTACGAGAAAAAATTCTCAAAAATAAACTATAAGGAATTAGGAGAAGTGGTGTAAAAGGAATATACTAAACTCTTAGATATACAACTTTCATTTAGTGACCAACGTCTAGTTCGATACAAATATTTTGAGAAAACAGTCGTCCAACAGAGCTGAAAAATAGAGTTAATAACAGGGCAGATTTACTAGCAACTTTTAAATTCCGAATTAATTTTATTTCATTTTTAATTCTTATTTTTAATTTAAAAACTCGTACCCAGAACTAATATAAATCATTTCATAATATCATTTCGTGCAAAATCATTCATTTAAATTATTTACAAAATCAGATTCATTCATACATACATAATTCATTCATAGTAGAAACTATATTCTCAATGTTTTCTCCATTTTATGCATGCTTTCTAAGTGATACAAAATACTTCTAAAATAGTAGAAAGAGACTTATATAACATACTTTAAAGTAGGATGAAATTATATTAAGATCCTCCAATAAAAACCCTTTGAAAACCCGTCTTGAAAATGAAAAACCGACTTGAGAAACCGTGTTATATGTCTCGGCTATGTGAGATGTTTTTCTCCTATTTTTGTGAGTTCTTGAGAGAGTTTTCTTAGAGTGATTTTTCAGACTTTGTAAAAGAAAATATGTGAATGAAAGTCTATATTATTTATAGGCAAGAATTGGTGAGAAAAATCTCACCAAATTCAAAGGCCATTCAGCCGAGTAGGTGCAAGGCGAAATGTATTTTCTCCCTCAATCTTTGCTCCAATAAATGTGATTTTTGAATAAGACTTTGAATGTGCATTTAGAAGAATGAGCAATAAGATTATTAAGCAAATTATTTGTGCCAAAAATTAATTACAAGTTTGGACAAAAGTTGGTAGGTGTATGTGTGTGTACCGTGTATTAGCATGGTAATTATGGGTTGATTTTGCTACTTGTTTTTATTAAATAGCCTCCATAAAATAAATGTATAAAATAATGTGGATTTAGAAGAGTGTTTGTGGATTATTATTATTGTTGAGAAGAAAAGACTATGAGATTTTTAATAGGGTAGAGTTGTGTATGTTGCTATTTGGTTATATGACGGAAATCCGGATATGATAATAATGTTATGCTTTGATAATTTGTAAATTGTGTATGAAGGTCTATGGATGTGTAGTGATATATGAATGAGTTCCTTATTATAAACTAAATTATCTATCGACTGTTATGTGAACGTGAGCCATGAAATGGATTTGGTAATGTGTGATAGGACCATTAGATGGAAGTGCGTGTGACCTTGGGTAGTGTATTGTTGTAATGGTAGTTATAAGTGTGCGAAGACTGGATATTTTGTGTTGTAAATTGAGTTTTGTATATGGCAAACTTTTGTGCTAGATCTTGTCGTTAATGTTCAATTAAGTACAGAACATTTCTGTGCTTGTTGGTAGAATAATGTGTTAACTTGATTACTCTATGTCAAATTACGTAGTAGGAATGTTTGGTCAGGTATACTTAACGGTGACTTGTAGTTTGTATTCTAGTGTGATCATAAGTGGTGAATAGTTCTAGAATTGCTTTTGAGCGTTTGGTTAGAATTTTGAGATTTGTAGGGTTGGACGCGTGATGATAGATCGATATCCTCATTTGTTGGTGAGGCATGTGTTGTGGTTACGAGGACATAACTTTTATTGTCAGGAGGGTAGGAAGTTCGCGTGCATATTAGTTTTTGTCGCTTTTGTCGTTTGTGTGTGTGTGTGTTATTTTACGTTGTGGAGTTAGGTATGTGTCGTTGTGTTGTGTTTTGGTCATTGGAATTTCGGGGCAAAATTCTTTTAAGGGGGAAACATTGTAATACCCCGCATTTTGAGAAATTACGGTTGGCAGTTTGGTTAGGTTTAGTTACTGGAATTTCGGGACGAAATTCTTATAAGGAAGGAAGATTGTAATACCCCGTATTTTCATGAGTTGAGATTTTTAGTAATTAGTGATTATTGTAGTGTTTGGTATGTTTTGAGTGAGTTTCGAGGCGTTCCGGGTGAGTTTTGGGCGGTTTCGGAGGAAATTGAGCATACGTTGACGGATCGAGGCATATAAGTGCTCGTTGGATTCGTAGAAATAAGTGAAATCATTTGGTGAAGTCGGATTTGAGGTTTGAGGTGTTTAACTCGAGATTAGTAGTGTGATTTGGGTAAATTTGACCAAATAAACCTCCTTCCTTCCACTTTGACTTTGGATCTATAAACCAAGCATCCTAGCATCAAATTCCTCACAAATCATTTACACTTACTCTTACTACAACCTACCACTCAAATAAACACTCTCATTTCTCTCTTTTCCCATTTTATTACCGTGATATTACTCCCTTTTCTCCCTTCCATCTCATTTTCTTTGTTTCTCCCTCGTTTCTCAACGGATTTGCTCCCCATTTGTTGCGTCTGAATCCTCTCGATATTTCTTGCGATCGTATACCTTTTTCTTTCAAAGGTGAGTCTTGGAAACTTAGCTTATTTTAGTCTTAAGCTTATAGAAACCCTAGATTTTCATAAGTTGAGTGTTGTTAATGATGGTTTAATGGTTAATTGTAGAGTGTGAGTTCGTTGAGGAGTTTCGATGACGGTTTTGCTCACTTTGACCATTGTTTGACTTTCACAACTCAAGGTAAGGGCTTCTCCCTTACGTAGCTTTGTATGTGATAGCTTTGTGTGTGCGTAAGAATGTATGAATATGTGTGATAAGCTAGGCGTGTGATGATTGACCGAGTGTTATGTGTTTGCATTGGTATTCGTTGAGTTTGATATCGTTTTGGTTGAGAATGTTCTTATGTACGCTGAGTAATGCATGTCTAGTCGGTGTGAGTGTTGTGATAGAATGTGTGCGTGTTCGTGATCATTGCAACCGGTGTTAGTATGCATGGAGTGAGTGTCTCGGTAGCGCGAGAGACTCCAGAACGTAAACCGCGGCCCGCGGACATTACCACGCGGCCCGCGGATGATCTACTGCTCAGGGTTGGCAGAGACAAAACCGCGACCCGCGACCACCACCCAGCAGTCTGCGGCTTTGAGCCTGGCCGTTGACTTATGTATTGGATGGTGTGATGTTGTAACTCTTAGTATGACTATAATTTGAACGAATGTATATGTGAGTTTAGGTGAATGATTCTAGGAATATGCTTGAGCCGAGAAAGTATGATTTTTGAGGGGCTACACGGTGAAACTGTGTTGTGGTGACTTGTTGTATCGCTTGGGACTTGGTTGCATTGTTAAACATCTTGGAACCGTTGTTTGATATTAGTTTGTGAATTATGTATATAATGTGATGTCTTGAGCTTGTGTTCTTGATTTTGAAGTATGAACCGAGTAGGCCACATGGCTTAGCCGAGTAAAGTGAGTACTGATAAGTTCATAATTTTACATATTTTTACCCCTTTATATTATATTTTTTGTCGTCTTTCGTATTAATTTGGGCTGAAATATTATATTTTTATGAGTCGTATATTTAATTGATCTTATATTATTTTTGTGACCAAAAAATCTTATTTGGGTATATTTTAATATTTTAGTGATTTAGCCACGTGACTAATTTGGGTATATTTTAATATCAACTTGGGACGTGACTCATTTTATTACTCTTGAGATATATTGTTTACCTAAATTTTCTTAATTTATTTTGCAGATAAAATTAATTACAAAAAAAAAAAAAAATTGGAGATAAAGAAATATTTGACAACGATAATATTTCAGCCATTTGAAGATAAGGAAAGAAAAGAGTTTAGAAAATACGTACTTTCCTAATTCCGTACGAGTAATACGATATAAATTAAATACGTACGCAAGTAAGCAACTCAATTTTAATATTCCAAATATAAAACACAAAGCGCGCACACACAAGCTAAAAAGCACGAAAGCAAGGCAACGGCCGTGAGGCCATCCACACCAACCGTATGTGCATAATTGGAGGATGGTCTCATATCGAGTCCGATTTATTTACGGTTGTATCTATATATTTATTAATTTTTAGTTAGTTTAATTATTATGAGCATGTAATATACCTAATTTGTAATGGGTTTTGAGATCTGAATATTTGTGTTTAATTTTTAATTGGTTTTTGGATATTTGTATAAGATTCACGATTTAACTTTCAAAATCATGTTTATTAATTTGGTTTGGCCACCTAGATTATTTACATGTGTTGTAAGTTGAATTAATAGTAGTCTTAATTAAGTTGCAGCTGTTCTGGTCTAATTTTGATTATTAGAGTTTTGCACGATAATTGAATTTTATTGAACTGCAGCTGTTCTGATTCCTTAAAATTCAATTGATTAGTGTTCTTAATGCTGTCGAATATATTAATTTAATGCAATCCTGTCATGGTTGAATTAATATGTTTGATTAGGATTAAACTTCAGTGTTGTCACGTGATTTAACGAGTCAAAATGATAAAATTAGCAATCTTGAGTGCTGGATCTCCATCGGATTGTCTAGCTACCAATCTATCTAAGGCTAATTAATTGAATCGATGATCTGCCCGACTTTCGAAAATTACATATCTCAACTATCTTAATTATATATTTATTTGTTTATTGATTATTCTATTAGTTTAGTTCTAGTTCCATTATTTCCCCCCTATTTTATATATTAGTATTTGAATAAATGGTCTGAGATGATAACTTCGGTTTCTGTGGGTTCGACCCTTACTTACTCTGTCTATTAGGTAGAGTTAGTAAGTGATTATAAATTTAATTTTGACTGCAAAAACGATACGCATCAATCACAAAATAAAATCCTAAACTATTTTGCAAATCTCCTAATAAGATCAGATTATTATTATTATTATTATTATTATTATTATTATTATTATTATTATTATTATTATTATTATTATTATTATTATTATGCTATCTCTTTAGTAAAGATATCACTTTTGATTTTATTATGAGATAACTTCCAACATTATTTTCGTATCAATGAACCGCCATTGTAGGTAATGCATCATTTTAGTTCTACTTTATTTCAGTTCTAGATAACTTCACTTCTATTCAGATTCGTATTCCCTAAGTCTCAATTATATGTTTATCTTTCGATTATGGACGGAACATAAATGCTCCAATTTCTTTATAAGAAATAAAATATAGTCCAATTATCATCTAAAATCATTTAGGTATAATCAACCTCTTTCTAAATTAGTGATCGTTTTGGATCAAATTATTTTATTATACAAAAAATACGTCAATTTGTGCTCAATCCAAACTGCAAACATAAGCAAATGACCGAAATAGAGGAGTATTAAAAACAAGGCTTTAAAAGAGAAGTATCTGTATGACATACCTGTAAGTTGATTGCCGGCAAGCTGCAACGTGTCTAAAGTGGTCAAGTTCCAAAGCCATTTAGGCAACTCTCCCGAGATGCCAGTATTGGAAAGATCCAGCTCCTCAATTTGTGTTTGGTTCCTTAGCCACTGCGGAAACACCTTGTTCATTCCACACGAATTAACACGAAATACTTGAATCTGAAAGGCGGGTACCCGATTGAAACTCGGGGTGAGATTAATGTTGTTGTTGAAACTCATATCCAAATAGAACAGTTTCGATAGGTTACCAATACCAGTTACGGTGCCATGAAGGGAGTTGTATGACATATCCAGGTATTCTAGGTTAGTTAATTGTCCAAAATCATGCTGGATTGATCCGTTGAGCCTGTTGTTTGATAAATCAAGATACATGAGAGCGGACAACCCCGAAATAGACACGGGAACTCCGCCTTCAAACTCATTAGACGAAAGATCAAGGTGCTTCAGCTTTA